>JAPKLW010001503.1:85231-183158 GCA_026898455.1 Plectranthus barbatus | reverse complement strand
CCCACCACCTTAGGGTGTAAAAATTATTATTTGCTCACTGCTTTCTACAGTTATCAAATTTCAATTTGATAACTGTAAAATACTGTAGCAAATAATTTTTTTACACCCTAAGGTGGTCGATCCCACAGGGACTGTGCAATGAAAAATCCAAAGTACTAGTCATAGTTCTTAGAACATAGATGTTTGAGGAAATAGAAAAGGGATTTGGTTTTGTAAATTAAAGAGAACAATGCGATAAAATAAATGTTTTAAAAACAATTAAAGTAATCACAGATCCTAGGGCAGATAATCTAATCATCAACATGTAAATATCAATCAACTCAGCGATGGGAAAAACATAGATTTTTGTGGATTAAATTCCTTGGTTGGGCAATTAAATCCTAGATTATTAATTAGTGACTATCTCCTCTCGGTCTCAAGAACACCAAATTAATCAATCTCATAATTATCTAATTATTCCTATGTAGGTTTCTTCCTTTTGAGACAGAAAACAAACACAATTAATTCTCTCTTCCTGTTAATAATTTTCATCTCTCGATCCATCAACTATTAACTATAAACCTAGATCTCAATTCACCTCTCGGTCCTTCTTTTAATCTAGATTATAAAATTAAGTGCAGAGAATTAAACCATGCTTTCAGAGTTGATATCAATTAAACATGCATCAGAAAAGAAATCATAACCCTAGAACCTGTTTAGGGTTCTAGCCACAAATCATGACTAGAATAAAGGAAAACATTAAATTAATTGACTTACAAATAAAGAAAAACCTTGAATGTCTTGTAAAAACTCCAAAGCTCAATTATTCTAAGTGTAATAATGCATAAAAACCAAGGTAAAACAGTCTAATTTTCATGCCTAAGAGTTCATATTTTTAGAGGGGGAAGAAAGACCTAATTAGGTATTGGATTAAAATAGCAAAAACTGCCTAAACAGGCCAAAAATAGCCTTATCGGACATCTGTGTATTCCTGTCTATCGACACAACCATCAAATCGAAATCCAGGTTGAATTTGTATCATTTCTGCAACTTGGTCCTCTGTCTCGATCGACGGAGAAAATTTTGATCGACAGGAATGCACGTGTCGATCCCCTTCTGTGCAGTCTCACGGTTTTGGCCATAACTTTTGCTCCCGAACTCCGATTGACCCGATTCCAGATGCGTTGGAAAGATAATTCAAAGATCTTTCTCTTTAAATGCTCCATTTAGCTCGGATTCCACGTGTGGAAGAATTCTTCACTGTTCCTTTGAACATCATCTGCTTTCGGTACGGGTTTCCAATGAATTCGGCCTAAAACCTGCAAAAATCACCCATCAAAGGCATAACACCCTCCAAAATAGACTCATGCACAATAATAACTAAAAATATACAATAAAGCACTTGAAACAATGGAGAAAAATATAGATAAGTGAGTATAATTATGAGCTTTTCAACCCTAGGTTTGCATTAGGGTTTGGGGCCGATCATCAAATCTCAAAACCCTAAATCCCTAAAGATTTGGTGGATGAAGATTTAGAGGCCCTAGAAGATTTGAAGAAGATTTGAATTTATCCAATTAAATTCAAATTCAAATTGTAATAGATAGGATTTTATTTTTCCTATTTTGTGGGGCCACGAGGAATTTTTGTTTGCCTTAATTGTCCTCGTATGATATGTGATTTATTATGTGCGCAATTAAGCATGTGTAGATAATAGGAAAAACATGATTTACTGCTTTTATTATTTATAGTTTTTCAAGCATGCTTATGTGATTAATTTTTTTATTGGATTATATTTTGGGAATTTTTGGGCTTGTTTAATTATATGCAAAAATTTGGAAAATATAATAACAAAGAAATTATATGTGTGCATATAAGAAACCTTCTAAAAGTAAAATACTAAGCTGATTTTTTAATTAAAATCGAAAGACCTCCACAAAGCGGACCTAGGCTATAAGTGTATCTCTCGTTCTAGTAAACGTCTACGAGTGTAGCTTGCTAGTGCCTAGAGGTGCATGAGTACGGTTTTTGGGATTTCTAGAAAAACAATTTAAATCATGTGAATAGTGGGAGAGCTTTGCGTAAACATCTACGAGTGTAGCTTGCGTAGATCTCTTTCATAAGTATTCTAGGATTGATTTAAATTATAGATAACAAAAGCTTTAAGGGCTGTGCAGTATGGCCGGAGTTAAATTTGTGGTTAATAGCTTAGATGCATCTTAGAATATAATGCAAGAATTGCATCCCTGTTCTTGAGAGATGGCTTGGTCTAAGGTTTTCACTAATTATTAATTTCTAGTGTCGAAAGGTTCCTGACATGGTAGTGAAATTAAACGAATTGGGGCTTAAAACCCGCAGTTCTGGTTGTGGGTGACATCGTAAACGTCTACGAGTGTAGCTTGCGGTGGGAACTCTTGGGCAATTAGTGGAAAACATTTGTATTTGATTTATTAAAAGGTTTTCAATGCATTTGTTTTCAAAGTTCTACATGTATTTTCTTATTTAAGATTCTTTATTGTTTCAGATATGTCTATGTCTACTGTCGATCATTTACTTGCTCTCAATCCTCTAACTAGTCCAAACTTCCACGAATGAAGATACTGCATTGAGTATATTCTCCTGACTAAGCAACACATGTTTGTTCTTACTATGATGCCACTTGCCTCACGTTACCATAAAGTCTCTAGACGTGAGAAGGAGTTCTATGACAGATGGGTGGCATCTGAAGATTTTACTTACAAGTTAATCTCGGATAATTTGTCTAGAGAACTGAAGCTCAAGTACATGGGCTATTGTAGCTCTGTTACGTTCTGGATGGACTTAGTGGCCACGTATGACGAAGTGGAACGAACTATCAACTGTGATCTCGTGAAAGACCTTGTCTGTAAGAGAATGGTTGATGGAAGTTTGGTGACATTGCATATGATGATGATGGATAACACCATGAATCAGTTCATACGTAGAGGTGGATGTATCAGTGATCGGGCTAAGATCGATATAATCCTGAACTCTTTACCACTCTCATTCTATGACTTTAAGAAGGATGTAGCTAAGAGAAGTGAGTACTCTTTCAAAGAGTTGCTTACTGATCTCATAGCAGAACAGTCTTTCGTACCTTCATGGGATTCTGAGTTATCAGATCTTGAGCACATTGAAAGATGTGGTTCATACTGTGTGCAAGAATATGATTGATCGCAGAACACGTGAGAGGAGGTCAAATGAGATGAAGAGGGTTGGTGTCACTTCAAGTAAGAACGCATGCGGAAGCAAGTGACAATGTACGTCATTTGCATTTGAAACATGTTTAGAATTGGTTTCTACTCATTCGTGGGTAGTGGATACTAGAGCTACTCATCATGTTTGTTACATTTTGCAGGGGTTCACACCGGGGAGGGTGCTGAAGAATGACGAGGTTACCATCTCAACGGGGAACGCAACACAAGTCAGTGCAGCTGCAATTGGAGATTTCACCTTGTACTTTGATGATTCTGTTTTAACATTGAGAGATGTTTTGTACGTGCCAGATTTTTGGCGAAACCTTATTTCAGTTTCCAAACTTTACGTTGATGGATATTCAATTATTTTTTATAGTAGTGTTTCTATCATTGGTAATAACGGTGTTATCTATCGTGGGATGCTGAATAATTCTCTCTATGTTATTAACTGCAATCATAAGTCTTCCGCAAGTATTGCATGTAATTCGTCCATAATTGATAATCCTAGAAAGAGAAAACTTACTTCTTCTGATGAGGATCTTACATATCTCTGGCACTTGAGACTGGGTCACATCAGCTTGAAGCGGATTCAGCGACTTGCAGATGACGGTACATTGGACTTAGTCCGGGCTGTACCCTATCAAGTCTGCGAATCCTGCATCGAGGGCAAGATGTTAACTAGGCCTTTTAAGGCTAGTCAGTCTGAGCAGAGGAAGTGTTGGAATTGATCCATTCTGACTTATGTGGACCGATGTCCACGCAGGCTCGTGGAGGGTACGAGTACTTCGTCACTTTCATTGACGATTACTCAAGGTACGGATATGTTTACCTGCTTCGCTACAAGTCTGAATGCTTTGAGAAATTCAAAGAGTTCAAGGCTGAGGTAGAAAAGAAGGTCGGGAAAACTATCAAGTTACTGCGATCTGACCGCGGTGGCGAATACCTCGGTAATGAATTCCTGCAATATTTGTCAGATAACGGGATTACATCCCAGTGGACTGCACCGGGTACTCCCCAGCAAAATGGTGTAGCTGAAAGAAGAAATAGGACTCTTCTAGAGATAGTAAGATCAATGATGAGTTATACAAACTTACCAATTTTGTTTTGGGCCTACGCATTGGAAACAACAGCTTACGTGCTTAATGTGGTGCCTTCTAAATCAGTTCCTAAGACGCCCTCTGAGCTCTTCCTTGGTCGCAAACCGAGTTTGTGCAAGTTTAGAGTATGGGGTTGTCCGGCACACGTACTGTCGAATGAACCTGATAAGTTAGAAAGCAGGTCAAAGGTAATGTTGTTTATAGGGTATCCCAGGCAAACGAAAGGTGGTTACTTTTTACTGTCCTGAGAGTCAGAAAGTCGTTGTTAGCACCAATGCTAGATTCTTGGAGGACGAGTATGTGAGTAATCACAAGTCAAGGAGTGATATCGTTCTTCAAGAAATTGAAAACGAGAATGCGATTCCAAGGGAAGGGGAACATGTAGACGTGGGTGCACCTGTGAGAGGTATAACACCACAGACACGTTCTTCAGTGCAAGTTGCAGAACCACAAGTTATTGCACCTACTACTGACATGGCACCTATGCCTCGTCGTAGTGGGAGGGTCATTTTCCAGCCAGAAAGGTACATGTTCGTGGGTGAGTCTTCGGATTTGAGCCCGAAAGACGGACATGAGGACTCTGACACACTGACTTACGAAGAGGCAGTGCAGGACAAGGATGTTGAAAAATGGCGTGTCGCCATGGACTCCGAAATTGAATCCATAACTGCTATGGATGTATACCAAAAAACTGATTTGTCGGATGGCTTTAGGGCCATAGGGTGCAAATGGGTATACAAGAGAAAGAAAGGAGCGGATGGAAAAGTCACGACTTTTAAAGCCAGGCTGGTGGCAAAGGGTTATAGTCAGAAAGAGGGCATTGACTATGAAGAAACCTTTTCACCGGTAGCCATGCTCAAATCCATCCGGATACTCCTTGCCATAGCTATGCATATGGATCTCGAGATTTGGCAGATGGATGTCAAAACCACTTTTCTAAACGGTTACCTTGAAGAAGGTAGGGACATCTATATGCAGCAACCCGATGGTTACATATGCAAGGGCGAAGAACATCTTGTCTGGAAGCTTAGGAAGTCCTTGTATGGACTTAAGCAAGCTTCGAGGTCGTGGAACTTACGTTTCAACGATGTAATTAAATCCTATGGATTTGCACAGTTGGAAAACGAAAGTTGTGTTTACCGACTTTGTGTCAGTGGGAGCGTGGTTTTCCTTGCACTTTACGTTGATGACATACTCCTTTTTGGAAACAACGAGGGAGTGATGTCGGAAATCAAGGTTTGGTTATATGAACAGTTCCAAATTAAGGATTTGGGAGAAGCTGGCTACATTCTTGGGATTAAGGTCTTACGAGATCGTAAGAGAAGAATGTTGAGCTTATCGCAGACATCCTATGTGGATACTGTAATAGCCCGGTTCAGGATGCAACTCGCCAAGAAAGGCTTGCTACCTTTCAGACATGGCGTTCATCTTTATAGTGGGCAGTGTCCTGAGACACAGCAGGAGAAAGATGGGATGAGTCTAGTACCGTACGCTTCGGCGGTTGGTAGCCTCATGTATGCGATGTTGTGTACCAGGCCAGATATTTGTTATGTCGTTGGCTTGGTAGCAAGATATCAGTCTAACCCTGGACAGGCGCATTGGACTGTGGCAAAGCACATCCTCAAGTATTTGAAGAGAACTAGGAATTATTGCCTAGTTTATCAAAGTGAGGATTTGTGCCCTGTAGGTTATACAGACTCGGATTTCTAAGGGGATCAGGATGAGAAGAAATCGACCTCAGGATATGTGTTTACCCTGGGAGGTGGAGCTGTATCTTGGAGGAGCTCAAAGCAGAAATGCATTGCTGACTCCACCATGGAGGCGGAATATGTTGCCGCCTCCGACGCCTCGAAATATGCCTATAAATAGGATCTTATGGTTGAGAGAATAACCCTAGTTGTCATTTTCATAAGCTCATGTGTTGAGCGACGGTTAGGGATTAGTTCTCTCAAACTTTGTAGATCTAGAGTTTTGATTGGCATCTACGATTCGGAGGATTGTTGTCCACCCGGTATCCGATCGTGGTTCATGGGACACAGGCTAGAAGATCTCCAGTGGAATCAATCTCTAGATCTGTAGATCTGGTAAGGTAATCACTGATCTCCTTGATTTAATTTAATTAAACCATGTATGTGTACGTTTGGTAACTAACATCGATCGTGGGGACGATCCGCCTTCACCGGCGTGTTCCTTCAATTGGTATCAGAGCCTCGTTCGTGGTTGTTGGCTCTGCCTGAAACGTGCAGTTGGTTTATTGTATTTTAAATCATTTAAGCATGTTGTCGATGTTTTATATATTTTATATATTTTGTTGTTCCTCGTGGCTCCGATCTGTTTTTGGTTTTTGGTGCGATGGTTTATTCGCGGTTTATAATCGTTTTTCACCATGAGAAAATCCGTGGTTAGTATAGGAAATGATGTAATTATATTTCCTGTAATTTTCTGTAAATTATGATGTAATTTGCTGCGAAAAACGAGACCAAGAATCGAAGAACACGAAGAACAAACATCGACGGAAAATTGCCAAATCGCAGTCGCGCAGGGGATGTTCGTGGCTCAGCCACGGCCTATCGGCTTGTCAATTGGGTCGACTGGCCGGTGGGGCTTGAAGTTGGGTCGGCGGAAAACGCCGCTGCACCACCGACGGCCATGGACGGCGACGACAGGCGGTGCAGCAGCAGCCTGTCTTCGCGGCATCCCCGGTGCACGGTGGGGTGGCGATCGGCGATGGCAGTGGTTGGCAGTCGAAGCCTGGTGGTAGGCGACCACACGGACATCGGGGGTTGGCTGGATCGGCGGTGGAGTCGATGGCGGCGAGGGCGTGAAGTTGGGTGGTCGCGCGACAATTCTGAGAATTTCCAGAATTTTCGCGCGACACCTGCGGGTGCCTGTTTTCTTCGCGCGATCGGCGGCGATCCCGGCGTGGATCGCCGATGCCGGCGGCTGGAAATGGTAGACCTTGCTTCAGACTTCAATGCCCAATGGTTGATTGGCGTTGATGGCGGCGGAATTAGCGGCAATCACCGCGTGAAAATAGCTGCACGCAAGAATCTCGCGATTCTGTCTGCGTGTGGGCTGATTTCGCGCGTTGATTAGAGACTATTTCGGGTCGTATCCGTAACTCCAACGATTTGATCTTACTTTCCATACTTAGGGCTTCAATGCCCAGTAGATTTTGGAGGTTGATGATCGATTATGACGGCGCAATGGGCCAACGAAGTCGGCCCAGTCGCCATAAAACCCTAATTTTCTGAGTTGGCAGCATGTAGGTGGACATTTTTTCGTGGTCATTCGGAGGCCTTCCATTTATGGATTTCCAGTACCGATGACATTGAATTGTAGTCCAAACCTAGGGCTTTAAGGCCCAGTAGGTTACGGCATGATTGTCGATGGAATCGATCGGAACGGAGGCGAGAAAAGTGCCCAGTGCACTATTTTTTCGCCCAGGCTGCTCAACTAGCCATTTTCTTCGGCCAATTGGCGGCGATTCGAGCGTGAATCTCCGGTGCCGTTGGTTGGAGATGGAAGTCCAAACTTTGGTCTTCAAAGCCCATAAAGTTTCGGCTATTGACTGTGCGTCGTTTGGTAGCAACGGTGGCTCGAAAAAGGCCATTTGCGGTAAATTCAAAAGCCCAAATTTGAATTGTTCGAGGCCCAGATCCGATTCGAAGACCCATTTAAAGAGTTGTATATCAAATATTCATGTAATAGAATAGGTAGATATGCAGGTACACATCTTGGGGCCACGAGAACATTTTATTTGTTCTTGCATGATGCGTGTTTAATTTTCTAAGCATTTTGTATGTTTTACATGTTAGGAGCATGCTAGGATTTATTTAATTCTTTATAGAATGCTGTCAAAAACCTTCAATTTAAAATGACTAAGTGAGTTAAAATAAATTTTAATTAATTTATTTAGGCCTCCACAATTGGTCTTATAAGTAATTGTGGATGCTGTTCGCGGGACCCTGGGAGTCTCCCCCTAGAGGATACAACATTCACTGGTTCACTGGATAAGACTTCTAATAAAAATGAATTTTATCTTTAAATGAAGTGCGTGGCACTCGCGGGACCCTGGGAGTCTCCCCCTAGAGGATGTGTCATTCATGGTTCATTGGTAAAGATTTAATTCAAGATAACTTTTAAGAAATTATTTGCAAGTGATGTAAAGTCCTAACGGTAAGGTCATCAATTGTAAAATGATTTTCTTTTTTGGTTAAATTGTGGTCATCACTTAGATGTGAATTTCTATATAACTCCCCATCGGAGACCCTGTTTTAATTCACATGGCCTGTTAAATGGTCCGACTATTAATTCCATTCGTCATAAAGTAGAGGTTGACGTGATATTGGAATTAAAGATAGTTTGTCTGGTCAATGGATATGTGTGTAAACGTCCACCCATCGTGGCTTGCATATATATTTGTTGGGCTGTTGGAGGTTGCATTAAACATTGGTTTTGAAGGTTTCCATGTTTTATGCTTCAATTAATGTGATTTAAATGCTTACGTGTTTGCATTTAATTTATTTCAGTGATCATCATGTTGTTTAATCCGCTTATGACTATTCTCAATCAAAACAAGCTTACTGGTCCAAACTATTTGGATTGGAAAAGAAATCTGGATATTGTACTGGTTGCAGATGAGTACAAATTTGTACTCAACACACCTGCTCCAGGACCTCTGACTCCTACTTCTACTGAAGAGCAAAGGGAGGCTCACAAGAAGTGTAATAAGGCTAATGAGATGGCTCGTTGTTACATTTTGGCTTCTATGTCAAATGTGTTGCAGCAACAACATGAGAATATGCCTAATGCTTCTGATATTATGTTGAACCTCCAGGAACTCTTCGGTGAGAAGGATAGGTCTGCTCGGTTTGAGGCAATGAGGAAGATTATGTCTACCTCTATGCCTGAGGGAGTGTCTGTTAGAGATCATGTTCTCAAGATGATGGAATATCTTCATGAGATTGATCTTCTAGGTGGAAATATCGATAATGATTCAAAAATCGATATGGTTCTACACTCACTTCCTAAATCCTTTGAGAACTTCCGTTAGAACGTGATCATGGGTAAGAAGGAGTACACTTTGGCTGAACTCCTTACTGAATTGGTTGCAGCGGAAGGTCTCATGGGTAATGGGTCACAGGCTCTGGTTTCTTTTAAGGAATCCTCTTCTTTGCCTCACGGCGGTAAGAAGAAGAAGCCTAACAATAAGAAAAAGGGCAGTGGGAGCAGTGGGAGCAAACGAGTAGCACCTTCTGGTGGTGTGGCACCTTCTGGTGGTGTCAAGAAACTAAAGGGAAAGTGCTACAAGTGCAACCGGTCTGGGCATTACAGATCTAATTGTCCCCTCTTGAAAAAGGGTAACTCGGGTATGTCTTCGGCTTTAGTTGTTGAAACATGTCTTGCGGCTTGTTCTGCTATCTCTTGGATAGTAGATACTGGTGCCACTGATCATGTTTGTTTTTCTCTGCATGGTTTTATGCAAACAAGGCAACTGAATGAAGGCGAGATTACCGTACGCTTGGGGAATGCTGCAAAAGTGGCGGCTGTTGCAGTGGGAGATGTGCACTTCTCTTTTTTTGATAATGTTTTAGTTTTAAAAGACGTTTTATATGTGCCTAGTTTTCGAAAAAATTTAATTTCAGTTTCGAAACTGTTTTCGAATGGATATTCTGTTATTTTTAATAACAATGTTGTTATTATGAAAAATAACTCTTTTATCTGTTCTGGCATGTTGGAAAACTTTTTGTATACTATTACTTATGCATATCATACTGTAACTGAAACTCATGCATCTTCATCATCTAAAAGAAAAGCTTCTTCTCTGTTGAATCAAACATATCTTTGGCATTTACGATTGGGTCATATTAATCTGAAGAGGATCCAAAGACTGGTAAGTAGTGGATCATTGGAGTCTCTCCAAGTTGAACCATTCTCAGTCTGCGAATCCTGTTTGGAGAGAAAAATGACTTCCAGGCCTTTTAAGGCTAAAGGAAATAGAGCCAAAGATGTGTTAGAATTGATTCACTCTGATTTGAGTGGGCCTATGTCCATTCAAGCAAGAGGTGGTTTTGAGTATTTCGTGACTTTCACGAATGATTACTCAAGGTTTGGATACATTTACTTGATGCGCCGCAAGTCTGAATGCTTTGACAAGTTCAAAGAATTTAAGGCTGAAGTGGAGAATCTGCAAGGTAAAAGTATCAAGTCACTACGATCTGATCGGGGTGGCGAATACCTCAGTGCTGAATTTAGGCAATACTTATTGGATAATGGGATTACATCTCAATTGTCTGCACCCGGTATTCTGCAACAAAATGGGGTAGCAGATAGAAGAAACAGAACTCTATTAGATATGGTGAGGTCGATGATGAGTTATGCCACTTTGCCTACTTTGTTTTGGGGTCATGCCTTGGAAACAGCGGCGTACCTTCTGAACTTTGTACCTTCTAAATCGGTTCCAAAGACTCCAATAGAACTGTGGACTGGGCGAAAGCCTAGCTTTAGCCACATTCGAGTTTGGGGTTGCCCGGCACATGTGCTGGATAAGGAAGCAGATAAGTTGGCACCGAGAACGGAAGTACGGTTGTTTATAGGATATCCTAAAAGTACGAGAGACGGTTATTTTTATAGTCCCAAGGATCAAAGGGTAGTGGTGAGCACCAACGCCCGATTCTTGGAGGAATATAAGTGAGCATAAATCTAAGAGTGAGATTATTCTCAATGAGTTGAGATGAGACAATGGTACACCTAGTGTACTAAGTGATATACCACAAGAGGCTACACAACGTGTTGACTCTAATGTACCTACACAGGTACTACCTCGTCGCAGTGGGAGGGTTGTTCTTCAGCCTGATCGTTTTATGGGTGTGGGAGAGTCTTCGGACTTGGTCCATATTGGTGAACATGAAGCAAACGATCCCTGGACTTACAAAGAGGCAGTCCAAGATATAGATGCAACATCTTGGCATAAGTCTATGGATTCTGAAATTGAGTCTATAGATGCTATGGGTGTGTACGACCTTACAGACCTTCCTGAAGGCAAAAGGGCCATTGGGTGTAAGTGGGTCTATAGGCGTAAGAGAGGATCTGACGGAAAAGTCATTGCCTTTAAAGCACGGTTGGTGGCGAAGGGATTCACTCAAAGAGAGGGAATCTATTATGATGAAACCTTCTCACCGGTAGCTATGCTAAAGTCGATCCGTATACTCTTATCCATAGCAAATTACATGGACTATGAGGTTTGGCAAATGGACGTCAAGACAACTTTTCTTAATGGAAATCTGGATGAAGACATCTATATGCGGCAACCTGAAGGTTATGTAAAGAAAGGCCAAGAGCATCTTGTATGGAAGCTAAAGAAGTCTGTTTATGGACTTAAGCAAGCTTCTAGATATTGGAACATTCGTTTTGACGAAGTGATCAAGTCCTTTGGATTTGAACAGTGTCAAGATGAAAGTTGTGTGTACAAAATGAGCAATGGAAACGTAGTGGTATTCTTAGTATTGCACGTAGATGATATTCTTCTTATTGGCAACAATGTGAAGGTATTATCGGACGTAAAGGTGTGGTTGTCGGAACAGTTTCAGATGAAGGATTTGGGAGATGCTGCGTACATTCTTGGTATTAAGGTCATTCGTGATCGAAAGAAAAGAATGGTGTGTCTGTCCCAAGCTGCCTATATCGATACTGTTATTGACAGGTTTAGCATGCAAAACTCGAAGAAAGGATTGTTGCCTTTCCAACATGGAGTTCCTCTATCTAAGGACATGTGTCCCAAAACGCCAGATGAGATAGAGAAGATGGCAAAGGTTCCTTATGCTTCGGCTGTAGGAAGCCTTATGTATGCTATGCTCTGTACTAGACCTGATATCTGCTATGCAGTTGGCATGGTGGCAAGATATCAATCTAACCCTGGTCAGGGGCACTGGACTGCGGTAAAACATATTCTCAAGTATCTGAAAAGAACTCGTGATTATATGTTGATTTACCAATCAGATAGTCTGACCCCTTTGGGTTATTCAGATTCAGATTTTCAAGCTGACCGAGATAAGAGAAAGTCCACCTCGAGTTATGTGTTTACCTTAGGAGGCGGGGCCATATCATGGAGGAGTGTGAAGCAGAAATGCATCGCGGACTCCACCATGGAAGCTGAATATGTGGCTGCCTCAGAGGCTGCGAAAGAAGTTGTCTGGCTTAAGAGCTTCTTGTTGGACTTGGAGGTGATTCCGAGTGTGCCGAAGTGTATCACAATTTATTGTGACAACGCTGGTGCAGTAGCAAAGTCAAAAGAACCTAGAGCCTACAAGGCAAGCAAACACATTGAAAGGAAGTACCACATTATACGAGAAATCGTAAAGAGAGGTGACGTTGCTGTGGAAAAGATTGCGTCATTGAATAACCTGGCTGATCCTTTCACGAAGACTTTGACAACTAAGATCTTCGAGAAACACGTGGAGGGTCTTGGTTTACGATACGTAGCAGCTACACTTTGAGTCTAAGTGGGAGAATTGTAATGACATGTGTGTATACTAAAAGTTTAGCTTTAGTATAAGTGGGAGATTGTTGGTGTATACTGTAAAGCAAACTTTTAAGTGAGCTTTGTCATGTATTCAATCTCTTTGATTAAACTGAAATCAATCTGAAATAAATGTTATCACATTGTTGCTTTCTTATGATTGCATGTATATCCACTTATCTTATATTGTAGACAATGTGGTGGGTGCGCCGTCCCACTGAAGATCGCATTGTTGGGTTCCTTATAAGATATAAAACGTATTCACAACTGAGATAGTTCTGGATAAACTATCGTTTTAGGTTGTAGTATAAACTTGAGATAACTAGTCTTGGTTATTAGTTTATGCTAGTGCGTGGTGTCGCATTGAATGGATCGCGGTGAGACGTGTTCTTCTGTTTTGACTCTATGAAGAACCAAGGTCTCGGCGACTTTGATAATTCTTATAACTAGATGTGATATTTAGATAGATGCAAATGAATGTTTGTTACTTTGACTTACCATGGGTGAGAATCAAAAGGATGATTCAATATACTCCGTATCTTGGGTAACAACATTATTTGTATGTGTTTGTATAGTCACATTAGGGCACCGTGTCCTGGACTTCCAGGTTGATGACATCCCCTTAAGGAGTTCATAAGTTTTATCGTATTAAACCCTGCAGGTGGAATTTATTTCGATACGATAATAATGTTGAGCGGGTACTACTTAAGGATTAAGATATTAATTAATTAATGTTGTCAGAGCTTTTGATTAATTAATGGATGTGCGTTATCTTAAACACGGGGAATTAATTAAGTCAAATAGAAGCCCTGATTCACATCGGGATAGGATGGCAGTTGCAATATTAATTCTCTAGTGGAATGAATTAATGTTATAAGTTCAATTTATTTTCTGGGCTGAATATATGTGTTTGGACTTATGGGAGGCCCAATCCTATACCTTCTAGAGATCCCTGGCCTGGCCCAACTAGAAACCCTAGAAGATGCCTATAAATAGGATCTTATGGTTGAGAGAAAAACCCTAGTTGTCATTTTCATAAGCTCATGTGTTGAGCGACGGTTAGGGATTAGTTCTCTCAAACATTGTAGATCTAGAGTTTTGGATTGGCATCTACGATTCGGAGGATTGCTGTCCACCCGGTATCCGATCGTGGTTCGTGGGACACAGGCTAGAAGATCTCTAATGGAATCAATCTCCAGATCTGTAGATCTGGTAAGGTAATCACTGATCTCCTTGATTTAATTTAATTAAACCATGTATGTGTATGTTTGGTCACCAACATCGATCGTGGGGACAATCCGCCTTCACCGGCGTGTTCCTTCAGGGCGTGATTCCGAGTTTGCCGAGGAGCATCACAATTTATTGTGATAACTCTGGTGCAGTGGCTAACTCAAAGGAACCACGATCTCACAGGGCAAGCAAACACATAGAGAGAAAGTACCATATCATATGAGAAATCGTATCGAGAGGTGATGTGCTGATCAAGAAGATTGGCACTAAGGACAACCTTGTTGATCCATTTACAAAGAGCTTGCCGCAGAAAGTTTACGAAAGACATATTCGTGAGCTGGGTCTGAGGTGGATGCCAACCACTGACAGTGGTTAAAGAGATAGCAGGCTAGATAGACGGACTGTATACTCTGTAATAGCTTGGTTATGCTTTGAGTATAAGTGGGAGATTGATGGGTTTTGTATACTGAAAGCATTTATTATAATGAGTATACAACGGTTTATTTCTCCTATCTGTCAAACAATCTTACATGTATGTAACAATGGTATCCTCTTGTCTCACTGATAGGGACGATCATACGGCGTGTAATAGATCGCAGAAGACAGTATGATCACTTGACCTAGTGAGACATAAACCTATCATAGCCGAGACAGTGTATGAGGATACGTCTGTCCGGATAGCTGCGACATTGTTGGAATAAGTAGTCTGTCTTGGTTACTTGACATGTTGGTACGCAAGAGTGGCGTATCGATGGACCGTAGTGAGATGTATTTGACTGTCTGACATCAGCGAATACAAGATCTCGATATTGATTGAGTCCAAACCCTAACGAAGGTTCAGGGGTTTGCACGGGTTGACTGTTGCTTTGACTTGCCATGGTGGAGAGCCTGAGTAACGTGCTTGTATATCCGCATCTTGGGTAACAGCAGTTCGTGTAGTACCGCCTGAGACTAGGTTTAGGTAACCATATCCGAGTAATAGGATGGGACATTCCCTGAGGAGCTCAATGACATTCATCGTGCCAAAGTCCAGCATGCTGATTAAGTTCAGGCGCGAGTGATAAGGATTGAGTGGTACTACTCAGGAATAATAAGATATTAATTAATTGTGGATAGAGCTTGTCAGAAGCTCCGATTAATTAATGAATAACCTTAAATATGGGGATTCTCAATTAATGCAGCCCGTTCTCATAACGTGGTAATAAAGGGGTAGGTCAGTATTAATTCTGTGGTGAAAAAGAATTAATATTAATTAATTAATCGTGTCCTGGGTTGTGGACATGGGAATTCATTAATTTATAGGTCCACTTTATTATTTGCATTAGGTCCCAGGTCTGACCCAAGTAATATATGCTGAATGGAGCCCAATAGCCCATTAGGGATAAAACCCTAGGTCTATAAATCGACCACTCTCTCTCTGAAACCCTAGCCACCTTGATCATAATTCAAATCAGTCAAAACCCTAGGGAGAGAGAGAGCTGGGAGGCGCACCTGTAGAGGGAGGAGAAAGATTTTTTTGCCTCTGGCCTACATCATAGATCTGCGGAATCCTCACCAGTAGCAGATCTGAACAACATTGGGATATAACCCTGAAGATCTAATCTGGAGAACATATTTTCTTCTTTTCTCTTCTGTTTGATTAAATCTTGAAGTTAGAATCTATCTAATTTCTATTTCCGCAGAATTAATTAATATCGCGTGGTTGATTCAAGTTTTGGAATTCAAACGCGAAAGATCGGTACAGAATCGACGGAGTTCAGGTAAACTCGATAATCCACGAATCGCATTAAATTCATAGGAGCATGCTAGGTTTTTGTGAATTTAGATCATATGCAATATCCATAAATCGATCCGGTTCACATGGGTTTTTGTGATTCGGTTCACTGAAAATCCCTACAGAAGCATGGTGTACAAAGTTTACAACGACACTACTCAGACCTACTCTATTTGATCTTCCTCCTAAGTCGGAGAGATATTTCTCGATTAATGCAAATAGAGGAAAAAGTAAGTTTGCTGCTCACACTGAAGAAAGTGAGTTTAGCCAGGTTAAAAAAAAATCAGAAGAGGGAGAGGGAGAGAAAAAGAGAGAGAGACTGAGTGATTGTCTAAATGTCAGTTTCCTAACTTTCATTAATAAGTAGAGAGTTACAAGTACAATGAAAGAACAGAACTGAACTTACAAAAATTAAGTACGAGAGACTTAGTACAAAAAGATTCATGGAGGATGAGGAGGATCAGATGAAGATGGTTTAGCTCTAGATAATTTTGAGACAAGTTCAACAAGCATGTTGAATTGATCCTGCCTCCTCTTCTCTTCTGCCTCTTCTCTTCTTCTTGCTTCCTCTTCCCTAAGTCCCCGCTCTTCCTTTTCTTTTTGCCTTTCTTCTTCCCCCTTTTTGACAATATCAACAAGGATCGAGACGGTAGACTTGATAGACTCTGAAGTTTCAGCCTCTTTCTGATCTAACTGGTCCTTAAGCTCATCAAACTGATTCTGGAAGAAAACTTGCATCACTATCATCGGAGCAACATGAGTCGGCTCAGTAGTGGTTTGGATCTAGGTCTCAGTTTCAACCGAGGTGATAGTGGGCACTATAGTAGTGGATGTACTGGGCAACTCAGGGATAGTAAAGACATGAATAACCAGCACCAGACCCCACAGTCTCCTCTTTTCTGTTTTTGCCCTGTTATACGTCTCCCTGGCCTCGTGTAACTTTCTCCTCTTTTCAGCTTCACGGGCCTCAATCAACCTCCTGGTCTTCTTGGCCCTCATCAGTTTGGCAGCTCTGGACATATTTTGTAAGTTTGGGCCAGTGACTTTATTCAGAATTTCAACGATTCTCTCCGCGGAAGATAGGATAGTCAGTTTGTAAGAAAGAGTCATGGCCTGCTCTAGGTCAACTTTCTCTTTCTCAGCAGTAGCCAGCTCTTCTGTTGTTTTCTGGAGGTCAGCTTCAATACTCCGTAGTTTCTCATTAAGTTTCAGCACCTTCTCTTTCTTAGGAACTATGATATTCTGATAGTCTTTTGGAGTGAGAGCTGGAGTTGACTCTAGTTCTGACTCAACATGCATAATAGAAGAGGCAACAAGGGTAGGAGGTACCTGAAAGATCGGGGGAGCAGAGATAGGTGCTTCAGGCACAAATAAGTAATCGGGGGGGAGCCTGTGAGCGTCCAGATAGAAGTTGTGTGCATCATAAGTTTCAAGTCTGTAAGTTCGGATAGCAAACAATGTCATCCTGACGTCCCCCTCATTCATCTGCCCAGTTTCCGCCTGGGCACTCCACTCCTTCACCCATACTTCCTCCGAACGCCAGTAGGTTAGGCCCAACCTAGCTTGTATAATGGGTAGATCCTCAGTGTTAAGCTCATGCATGACTAGGTGAAACCTCGTCCACCTCCTGAACTCCTACCTCAGCACTCTACAGGCCTCGGTGTCCTCCGTCAGAAGGTCATAATAGAGCAAGTTACCACTGAATGCTTTTGTACTCAGCCCTCGTATTGTTTCTAAAATACGCAGGTTAGCTACAGGATGGAGGGGCAGAGGTGTGAAGACGAGCAAATTTTTTTTTGCAAACCACCGATCCTGAGATATGCATCAAACTTACATATGCATATCTCCATCACGTTCACATCGCTGCACTGTGTTTTTTTGGAACTTACATTTCGAACTTTTGTATATTAAAACTTCTTAAAACTGTTTTCTGTTTGAATTATCCACTAACTTTTAAGTATCTTTGATAGACAAATTTTATCGAGTAAATCTTTCTAAACCTTATCTTGTCTTTCCAATTTAGATTTATACTGTTATCTATTAAATGTTTGAGAAATATTTCACCACAACTGTAGCACGCCTAATTTTTTTTTAAAAAAAAATTAATCAGTTTGGGGCGTTACATAAACATAATATCAAATAAATATTGCATCATAATTTCAAAATAAATTGAGTTGGTCTCCTGAGAGACGGCCTCAACATTTTTTTATTGTGAGACGAATTTAATACATCATTTCAATAAGTTAAATACATCATTTTATTTTTAAAAATTACATTACTTGCAACAAAGAAATACATCATTTGCAATAAAGAAATACATCATTTCATTAAATTCGTTTCACAATAAAAATAATGAGACATCATTTACAATAAAGAAACACATCATTTCATTAAATTCGTTTCACAATAAAAATGATGAGACCGTCTCATGTGAGAATTTGCCAAATAAATTTGAAGAACTACCTAAGTTAAATATAAAGATAGTTAACGAAATATATCTTCACTGAAAGATCACTCTAAAATTATTAAACATACAATATAAATATTATAACATTAATTTTATTTTATAAAATTACTTAATAAAAATCCATGAAGATAAAAAACCTATAGTAATATACTATTGAGATTAAAAATTTAAAAATATATATAAAGCTAAATTTTAATAACCCTAAAATTATGTTTATATAAGGGTCATAACATATAATATACGCTTAGGAGAATTTTTTTTCTTCTTTTGATTAGAGATATAAATAATTCAAATTAGACAAAAAATTGTGCGAGATGATATTTTTTTATGAGACATTCCGATCGAAAGAAAATTTACACTACGTGCATTCCAAACGGAGTATGCAAAATGTGTATATATGCATAACAAATTCCTATTGGAATGCAATGATGTATTTCAACACAATAAAATAATGTATTTATAAATACATTATTTACCATGCTGAAAAATACCATTTACAGATATAAAATACAACACAATTTATATTCGAAATGTGCATTCGGATCGAAATATGTTGTATGTAATCTTCAAACTATCATTATAATTTATGATGCTATAAAATCACATATTATGGTTGTCTTGTTTCTAAATTACTTTTTATTTCCGTTCTGGTAAAATTGGAACACTTATCAAATCGGGTGTTCTAACCGAAAATTGATACATTATAAAAATTATAATTTTTTTATATTCAATAATAAAATATTAATTTCACGTACATTCACAATCCTTAATTCCTACCCACATCGAAGTAATAAAAAATTGATAATATCAATCATCTAAATATTGTGTTTTTAGGTTCCTAATTGCTTTTATCTTCCGTACATGGATTGATAAAAGTAATATATTTTTCTAGCTATCCGAGAAATGTATGGAGAAAATTTGTAAAATGAAGGAATATTTAGTTGAAATATTCTTTAATAAATAATTAAATTCTTAAGAATTATTTAATTATATAACGAAAATATTGATCTAATAAAAATATGTATTTTTAATATTTGAATTGATAAATATATAGAATTTAATGTGTTTTGAGTTTTTTATTAAGAGAATGTACATTTTATTTTATTTTTCTGTCATTTAGAAAATTAAAAGAGTAGCAAAATATTCTATAACATAACTTTTTTTTATAAAATATTAAAAGATTTATCAACTTAACGAACTAATTAAAATTGAAAGAAAAAAAAAAAGAAAACCAAATCAACTCCAATTAAATAATCCATAATCCAATAAAACTGGCTCGAGATCAATTGAGATCCCTAAACTCTAAAGAATAAACCAACCAACAATTACTTTCGTTAAAAGAAATTATTGTATTACATCAATTTTCAAGCATTTAATTAATTTTCATATACCATTCACCCATGGTTGAATGGCATTGGTAGTAATAAGAAAGAGAAGCAAAACAAGTTCAACTCTTGACGACGAAACCCAGCGGAATTGCGAGTTGCGGCCGCAAAACCCTAATATGTTCATGGCCAAATTCTGAATGTGATTGTGAATACGAATGCGATCGGCTCATTCATTCATACTTGTCAATCACTCCGATTCCGTTGCTATCGAGTCGAGCTGAAGGACGAGCGGTCTTGATTTCGGATTTTTGATCGGCGATTTCACCGAGCATATTCCAGCCACCAATACGAAGCTGGAACTCTTCCGATACGATCCATTGTTTCTCCGCTGCAGCCTCGATTCGTCACTCAATTGAAGTTAAACTAGTAGTGGTACCTTGATTTATCATTCAGATTCTGTGAAGTGAATCCTAATGGCCAATAGGCAGCAGCAGTCTTCGTCATCTGGAGGCGGCGGCGGTTACACCTCTACCGCTTCCCCCTCTAATTTAGATACATCAAAATTGGGAGGAGGATTTGGTGGTCATCCTCCGCCACCGCTGATACAGACGAATCAGATTTCATCTCCATCGATCAAGACCCCCAATTTACCCTCTCCGGCTAATGGAATGTCCATTCCTCATATGAGCACACCACCTGGCCCTCCTGTGTTTTCATCACCCCTCCAGCCGGCTGCTGTCCCTTTCCGGACTTCTCCTGCAACACCGCAGCCCATTGCCTCTTATTCATCCACTTCCTCCTTGCCCACGTCTTCCCCGCCCCCCCATTTCTCAAATGGATTGCTTCTTCAGACAGAGGATCTCGCCTTCGCCCCTCACGCCGACTCTCCCGATCTTCTTTTTTCTGCTCACAAGGTACAATCTTTTATATTGAGCTTTTTTTTTTAGAAATCAAATTTATTATTGCTCTGCTGGAGTCTTTTCGATTTTTTTTTTTCAGTTATGAATATATATCTATCGGGATTTTTTTTTTAAAAAAAATTGAATCTGGAGCTCATGCTGTGATGGTATAGCTGCTTAGATATGCATCTCATATTTGTTTTCACGACCCCCTTTTTGTAATTATAGCTTGCTGTTCATCTCACAGGTGCTGAAACAAAAGAAGCTAGCCAATGTGCCCAGTTTAGGATTTGGGGCTATAGTTTCTCCAGGTAGGGAGATTTCACCCGGGCCACAGATAATTCAACGTGATCCACATCGTTGCGAGAATTGTGGTGCTTATGCCAATCTTTACTGCAACATTTTGCTTGGTTCTGGTCAATGGCAATGTGTTATATGCAAGAGTTTAAATGGAAGTGAAGGGGAATACATAGCTCCTAGCAAAGAAGAGCTCAGAAATCTACCGGAACTATCATCTCCTCTGGTTGACTATGTCCAAACTCCCAGTAAAAGACCTGGTTTAGTTCCAGCATCAGAATCTAGGATATCAGCCCCAATCGTTCTGGTGATAGATGAGTGTTTAGATGAGCAACACTTACAGCATTTACAGAGCTCTTTGCATGCGTTTGTGGATTCCTTGCCCCCAACAACTAAACTTGGGATTGTTCTTTATGGCCGCATGGTCTCAGTGTATGATTTTTCTGAAGAATCAGTGGCATCCGCGGATGTACTTCCTGGTGACAAATCACCAACTGAGGAATCCTTAAGGGCATTGATCTATGGGACGGGGGTATATTTATCAACTATTCATGCTTCTCTTTCTGTAGCACATTCAATACTGTCATCATTGACACCATATAAACTGAATCTGCCCGAAGTTCAAAGAGACCGTTGCTTGGGTACTGCTGTGGAGGTTGCATTAGCAATAATTCAGGGGCCATCTCCTGAAATGTCAAGAGGGGTTGTTAAAAGACCTGGAGGAAATAGTCGGATAATTGTGTGTGCTGGTGGACCATGTACTTATGGCTCTGGTTCAGTACCTCATTCTATTAATCATCCAAACTATCTACATTCGCAAAAGTCAGCATTGAAATGGATGGATGGTCTAGGTTGTGAGGCTCATCGCCGCAATACTGTGGTTGATGTACTTTGTGCTGGGACATGCCCTGTACGTGTTCCTCTACTGCAGCCTCTTGCAAAATCTTCTGGGGGTGTTTTGATTCTTCATGATGATTTTGGGGAAGCATTTGGGGTGAATCTGCAAAGAGCATCCGCAAGGACTGCAGGTTCTCATGGTTTACTGGAGATTCGGTGTTCGGACAATATATCTATCAACCAAGTGGTGGGACCTGGTGAGGAGGCCCATGTGGATAGCCGTGAATCTTTTAAGAACGACAATGCTCTTGCTATTCAGATGCTGAGTGTTGAAGAAACACAAAGTTTTGCAGTGTCAATGGAGAATGGTGCGGATATCAAGAGCAATTTTGTATACTTCCAATTTGCAATTCAGTATTCAAATATTTATCAAGCTGATATCTCAAGAGTGATTACTGTTCGACTTCCTACTGTGGATAGCATTTCAGCTTATCTTGAGAGTGTACAAGATGAAGTGGCAGCTGTTCTTATTGGTAAACGGACTCTTTTGCGAGCCAAGAGTTCTAGTGATGCTCTTGATATGCGACTAACACTTGACGAGAGGATTAAAGATGTTGCAATTAAGTTTGGTTCCCAGGTACCACAATCAAAGCTTTATCGGTTTCCTAAAGAGCTGTCACAATTGCCCGAACTCTTATTCCATCTTAGAAGAGGCCCATTGTTGGGAAGTATTCTTGGTCACGAAGATGAGAGGTCTGTCTTGCGGTCTTTATTCCTTAATGCATCCTTTGACCTATCCCTTCGTATGCTGGCACCACGCTGTCTAATGCATCGAGAAGGTGGGACTTTTGAGGAACTACCTGCTTATGACCTTGCCATGCAATCTGATGCTGCTGTTGTTCTTGATCACGGCACTGATGTCTTCATTTGGCTGGTATACCAATCTAGTGATTTATTTTAATTTGTTACATTTGAATAAAGCCACCAGTCTACTAATTACTAAATCAACGGTGCCTTATCTGATAACTGCTGATTACTGATATATTGTTTTGATGGGTGATATTTTCAACTTATAATGGTTTTTCTTCTGCATGTTCCTTATTTGTCTTGAAGACATGTTAAGCTCGTTAAATGTGAAACATTACAGTTTCAGTCCCTTTATTATGATATATATTATCATAAAACTTATTGGAGTATAAGAGCAGAATTATTTGCTTGTAAAACTTATTGGATGCAAATAAGTCCTGTTTGGCAGTAAAGTTTTCCTTAGCACTCTGTAAGTATTACTTCTGTCACCAAAATATATGTTAGAATTTAGAGGATGGTAATAACCATGAGTGAACTTGCTACCTCTAGAACAGGCCAATGGATATCTCAAATGACCACCAATCATTAATCATGTTTTTGCATTAATGTGTTTTGTCGGTTTGTTGTCTCTTAAACGACATGATATGGTGCTTTTTTGTCCCAATTAAATGCTTGCTCTAATATCAGATTCCTTGCATTTGTTTTCTATTTGTTATAAATATCTCATGTTGAAGTTTGAATTATTGTTTTTGTTATTTAGATATTGCATATTCTGATTGAGGATGGATTATTTCTTTCACCTATTTTGTGGAGATTAAATATATTTTGCACCCTTATTGACTAAACTACTGCTTTCGTCTGCATATTATTGTGCAATGCTGAATATTGGGTACGTTAATGGTCAAATGATGTACGTTACTGGGTGGTGGCTTTCTATTCCTATAAGTTATAGTGTGTAGGACTAACAACTTTGTGGTTAAAATCAGTTGCAACTCTTTTTTTTATTTTTATTTTTTTATGCATATTTGTATTTTTGTTTGTTTGGGGATGGGGGTATGAAACATAATTGAGTTTACTGTTGAAAAGTGACGATTAATCTCCAAAACTGTGAAGCCATCCTAATTGTAAATGCAACTCTTTTATATGTTATGTATATTTGTTTTCTTCTTTGGAGGGTGGGGATAAGAAACAGAATGAGTTTACAGTTACAACAGAGGGACGAGTAATATCCAGAACAGTGAAGCCAACCTAACTGCAAATGCAACTCCAATTTCTAGCAACAGAGAAGGCCGTTAATTTTCTCTGTTTTGGAATTTTGATAATTTTAGCATGAGTTTGTCTTCACATTTGATGAAAACTCACCTGTGTCACTTTTGCTTGGATTCTAGTTGAATGTGTGACTTATTGTATTGAATGCTTCTATGCAAAAGTAGTGGTCTTTATTTTGTGTGCATTCAATTTCTTCTACGATCCTTAGTGGGATGAGAGGAAAAGAGTGAAGCTATTTCTAAGGCTGGTTCTCATTGTTTTGTTGTTGGAGGGTGCTGAACTAGCTGCACAGGAAGGCAAGAGTGCCGCAGCCTTGGCAGCTTGCAGGACATTGGCTGAAGAGCTAACTGAGCTGCGGTTTCCAGCTCCTAGGATTCTTGCATTTAAGGTACTGAAGCAAGTTTATGTTTTCTTGAGAATGGTATTAGGCTTGGAATAGGAGCATGATTTGGAATGCTTCTGTCTCCTCTCCTAACAGGAAGGGAGCTCACAGGCTCGATATTTTGTGTCCCGCTTGATACCAGCTCACAAGGATCCTCCATACGAACAGGTATGGTTGGTGGAATTAATTTTCATTTGTTGTGTGATTGTGACTGTGATTGCATTTGCAGGAAGCGAGATTTCCTCAGCTTAGAACATTGAGTGCAGATGAGCGAACGAAGCTAAAAAGTAGTTTTTTGCACTTTGATGATCCTAGCTTCTGTGAGTGGATGCGTACCTTGAAAGTTCTCCCCCCTGAACCAAGCTGATGAGCCAATAACTCTCTCTCTCTCTCTCTCTCTCTCTCTCTCTCTCTAACTAAGGTTGGGATTGTGATTCCATGTAACTAGTTTGATGCTATAAGCTGATTCCCTTGAATTTCGTTTTTTTTGACATCAAATTCAAACTACTACATGCTCAAATGACTTTACACAACTACAGAGGTTGTTGCATTTTATCTCTGCAGGTTTTATTTACTTCTACACAAAAACAGAAAGCCTCACGCTTTTCTTGTTTTCTTTACGTGTTTATGTTACAAACTATGTCATTTTTTAATACTAATGTAAACTATCTTAATTTGTGCAAATTTAAAACATGATTAATTTTTTGGTAATGGAATGCTAATTAAGCAATGTCGATTTAGTTAATGACATGAACATTAATTAGTATTCCGTTACTAGAATATTAATTGGTACCATCCTTTTTTTCATTGTGAAAAATAGTTTAGGTATTTTAATAAAAATACGAATAGTTTATATTATATTATTTATAAGAAATTGAGATGAAATATCTAAATCATTATTAGAAAGATCATATACTAAAATAGGTGCGAGACGCGTGGCATTTTCCATTTCACTGATAATAAATGAGATAAACCTCGGATATATAAATAACATGATACTCCATTAACCAACATTTGTGAACATTTAAGCACTGAGCTCAAAAAAAAAAATTCAAAATTAAAAGAAATGGCCGGAATTTCAGTGCTCAGAGGCGCCGGTTGCGGCCGCATACCTATGATTCATCATGCTCAGGCATGTATTCTTTCGATTTTCTTCACGATTGTTTGAGAAATGAATTCTATTTCAGTTTACTAAATTTCTTTAGGGTTTATATACAGTTACCGCTGTCCACTTGCTTGTCGAAACGGAAACTCAAATATCAAATTTCAGTATTCGCGCGCTACACGCAGTCGCAGGACTTCTTTTCCGTCCGTCTTCAAGGTACACAATAATATGCTTTAAATATTTTTGCGTATTCTCTTACTCAGAGCCTACTTAATTATTTTCTTTGATTTTTTTCTGCGTATTCTGTTACTCAATAATATGCTTTAAAGATTTTTGTGTATTTTATTTTTATCTGCTTGAACTCTATAGTTTTGTGATGGTTGCAGCTTGATTGCCCGAGTTTGACTGTTTTTTGCAGTCTTGGTTTGGTTTACTTGTAATCAGACATCTTTTTTATTTATTTAGTTTTTAAATTTCCCGACCATTAGATTGCAATAAATATGTTTTAACTTTGAAGTACTGATGGTAGGGTGAAGACTTGCGGCGTTGACGTTAGTTGATTATTTACGTTGTTAATTTTTCATGTTTGAGTGTCTAACGATGCTCTTTGTAGTTTAACTGATCCAGGGGAGCATTCAATGGAGAACCTCTCCTTATATTTGATCTAAACCCTTGGATAAAGAATCGGATGGTTTTAAGTGTATGTTAGGACTTAGGCTCCGAACTTCATCATACTTCATTACTAAGCTTAAGGAAATTTACAGAAGGTAGTTGCGATTAATGGAGACACTTCCTTTTTCGAATCCAAAATCGAAATAAGCAACAATTGACTTTCTTTCTGAAAATTAGGTTCATTATTCTTTGTATATAGGAATAGGGGTGATCATGAGTCGAGTTGAGCCGAGTACGGCCAGGCTCAAGCCTTAGTTTAAAAAAGCGCGCCCTAGGCAAGCTGATGCGCATCGGAAAGGGGTAGACCGCCTTTTTCCCTCTGATGCGCGCGGTTTGGGTGTTGCGGCGTGATGCGCGGCGATGCGAGGCGCGAGGCGGCCGCATCTATGAAGGTAGGCGGCGATAGTTTGAAAAAATAGGAAAAAAACTTGTAAATCTGAATCGCAGCCCCGCAAATCTGAATCATAACCCCGCTCCGTTCGAAACCCTGCTCCTGCTGGCCGCCAACTTTTAAATCTCTTAAATTTGAATGCCAGTTTCAGCCACCACCTTCATTTATAAGTATTAGGGTTTTTTTTTCAATTGATTAGGTCAGCCGCCAGGGTTCTTTTTCAACTGCAGCCAACTCATTTATTCAAATATTAGGGTTTCCAGCATTAAATGAACTAGGGTTGCCACTTCTTTCCCGTTATTTTTATATTTTACTATCTGTATTTATATTTTTTACTTTATACTTAAGATATTGTAAATTTAATTAGTTTTATAAGATATAAAACTATAAAAAAATACCTTTAAAAAGATAGTAAATAAATAAAATATAATATTATATGTATATATATAATTTTAAAATATTTTTAAAATATCTCGCCTCGTATCGTTGATGCGCTCGCATCCGCCTCTCGCCTCACCGCCTCGGGTTTTTGAGCCTTGTCGCCTCGACTCACCTCTCGCCTTTTTAAACTAAGGCTCAAGCTCGAGCTCGACTCGAAATTTCTAAGCTCGAGCTCAGATTTTCAAGCTCGAGATCAAACTCATCAAGCTCGACTCGGCTCGATTTAAGCTCAAGCTGTATAAGGCTTGCGAACCTGTCGAATCGAGTATCATAAAGCTCGAGCTCGACAACTACTCGAATAGCTCGAGCTCGGCTCGATTACTATCGAGTCGATTTTGAGTCGATCCCGAATAGCTCGCGAGCCGGCTTGACTCATGCTCACCCCTATTTGTATATTCCACTTGCCAATCACGAATCTTCATCCCAAACACAAGATTTGTCATTTTTGAAATGATATTTATTGGTTTGACATTTTTTGTACTAAAAACTTATTCATTATACATCTTTCATTAATTCATTTAATTTGTGATGATACTTGATTAAATATTTTTGTCTTACTACGTTTGAGTAACTTCATTAATATAAGCTATGTTTTTTCATTAAACATGATTATTATATTTAGTTGTATTGAGTTATCATACTTCATTGTTGCGAGTATCCTATTTATATAATTTCATTGAAGTTATATGAGTATATTCATTGTCATATGTTGTTTTGATGACTAATATACATCTAGTAATAAATTCTTAATGAATTCATTTAAAAATGATTACTTCATTGCACCTTATATATTTTGTTCATTGTTAATGCATAAACTTATTCATTGTATTCATGCAAATGTGGAATAGGTCTACAGAATTAAAATGAATATGTCAAACATGATGTGATAAACATTAACATTGCTTTTGATAAAGTACTAAGAAACATAGAAAAAACTGCACCCATTCTATCTGAATCTATCATCGCGGTGTTTAAACATTTTCTTCTTACTCAAAACATTTGCAATAAGAATTTCTTTTGAAAGATAATTAAATTTCCTTTAGTTTTATCTATGATACATTAAAAATAATTTAAATTGAGTGAGTTGTAATTATTTAAAGGTTTTATAAAATTTTAGTGACTAGAATAATGTGATTTTTTTGGTTGTAGAGGAGAAAGTATGTATCGCATAATTATTATATTGCCCCAATTCAGAAAAATTACTGATAAAATAGATGCCTTTTGTCACTATATTAGGTGTTAGATCCAAAAAATCAATGGTGATAAATGTGGTCATAGTTCATATGCAGAGATGAGTATGTATGTATATTTTGTGGTTTATAGTAAATGGTCATCAAGTAAGGTTTCATATTATTGCAGATAGTATTCAGAACCTGCCCAAACTTCTGGAGGATATTGTCCAGACATCGATAAATACAGGTCCACGAGGACCTCTCAGACTAGCTCAAGGTATCCAAGCAGTTATCGGTGTTGGCAGCGAGTGGGTGGCTGATGCTTCCAGGGTATAGTGACTGTTATTAGATTACTTGTGCTTTGCAAGACCACATTATGTTATCCTATGTTTCCTATTATTTATTAGTTGCCTTAACTATAGACATACTTTTCTGCCCAAGCTCTTCCCATTCTTTTTGCATATCTTTATTTATCAACTGTAGTAGGAATCTCATGCATGCATACTTGATTTTAAACATCGATCTTTACATCAGTTCTAATGCTTTTTAACATCTTTAGGCAGCAAATATGTCAGGTGGATTAGCGAATGACTTGCAGCTTGGCTTATTGTCACCCCTTTATTTGAGGAAGTTATTTGAACGTATGGGAGCAACATACATAAAATTAGGTCAGGTAAGTAAACAGAGCATATTATTAATAATTTGTCTTTCTGTTTGGTTTCTCATGAAGGGAAACTAGATTGTATGATTGATTATTTTACTAACTTGAATAACAGCCTCCATTGTCTTAAAAATTCAACCAACTTCTTCCATTGTTTTGAAATATTATGGACAAAACTATCTCAGCTTGCCCTATTATTTTGACAACTATGGGATGCAATATCATTGCAGCACTTTATTATTATTATTTTGACAACTATTAGAATCCTATAATTATTGTTCATGCAGCTAATCAGTAGATTGGTCATATAGTGGGAAAAGTTGATGTGTTTTCTCTTACCTCTGTTTGCTGATTCTTTCCCTTCATTTGCTTTTATGATCTTCACTCAGAATAGATAAGGCTGCTTATAAATCCTTTAATATTGAAATGCAGTTCATAGCATCCGCACCAACTTTATTTCCTCCAGAATATGTCCAGGAGTTTCAATACTGTTTTGATAGGGCTCCTTCTGTTCCTTTTCAAGAGATTCAAGCAATCCTTCGTGAGGAGCTAGGAAAACCTGTTGATACCTACTTTGAATTCGTAGACCCTACACCACTTGCCTCTGCTTCCATAGCACAGGTTGGTATTACTATGGTTGTTTCTGATATTTGTGTACAATGGTATATTCAATTATATGCTGATGTTTTCAATAAAAGAACTTCTATTTCCAGCAGTTTTTATCAATGGAACTTTTTATTATAAATTTCAGGTGCATAGTGCCAGGATAAGGGATACTCAAGAGGATGTGGTTATAAAGGTTTTAAAACCAGGAATAGAAGATATCTTGGTGGCAGATTTGAACTTTGTGTACATTGTTGCACGCATTTTAGAATTTTTGAGTCCCGATCTCAGTCGGGCATCTCTGGTAAGGTATTGTTAAATAATTCTGCACTTTTCCTAGAGCACTAGTGTTTCTCTTTCTTTTATTGTTCCTCTTCGTTTTTTATAATAAAAGGAAACCCGCACATTCTTATACTGACCCTAAATCTTCATGTATGCAAATATGGGATGGAGCATACTATTGTTATTTTTGATAAGATGTTTTGTTACTCTGAATTTGGTTGCACAGAGTTTTCTCGTAATACTGAAGCAGTAATTGTAGGTTGCTATTGTGAAAGATATAAGGGAGTCGATGCTGGAAGAAGTTGACTTCAAGAAAGAGGCTACAAATATTGAGTCTTTCAGGAGATATTTGGAATCTATGGGACTCACGAGGCAAGCTACTGCTCCAAAAGTGTATGGGCAGTTTAGCACTAAGCGGATACTTACAATGGAGAGGCTTTATGGAGTCCCGCTCACAGACTTGAACTCCATAAACTCACTTGTCCCTAATCCTGAGGCTAGTCTCATAACTGCCTTAAATGTCTGGTGGGATTCAAAGACTTTGCTTGAACTGAATAGCAGAAAAGTTTATTCTGTTATGTGACTATGATTGATTGTTTTCTCTAGGTTTGGTAGCTTGCTTGCTTGTGACACCTTCCATGCAGATGTGCATGCTGGCAATCTGTGGTTACTGCGTGATGGTCGCATTGGGTTTCTTGACTTTGGTACTTCATTAGTTATTTCCTTTTTGTATATTTAGTTTCTTTTTAGTAGCTGTTGACTTGATAATTGAGCATGCTCTTTTTAATCTGAAGTCTACCGTCAATTATATTTTACCATCGTTAACTGATCTTTAATAGCACTTCATATATTTTACATAACAGCTTTTCTGTAAATCACCTCTTTGCTCCTTGAATTTCCTTTCCAAGAGAAACAATCCAAGTAGTTGAAATTTGGAACTCTGGGACTTCCCAGAGGATGCACGTTTGTGTTCCCTGTTTGAACCTCATTATATTTTTAAATACTATGTACTATGATTTTGTTCTTGCATAGATTATTAATTGCTTATTCTTTATTTGAATGAAAAAAAAAAAAAAAAACAAGCTACAGTATCTTCTATCTTGTCAATATAAATCTGCACCATTGGAATTTAATTTATGCTTAAAATAACTATTAATTTCATTGGCTAGATTTCAGACTTTTATGCGTAAAATAACTATTAATACCCACATCTTTTTAGGGATCTCTGAAGTATAACAACACAGATTTGGGTACTTCTATGTTCTTCATTGGACTCTTATCACTTACATAAACTTCACCAATACATTTTAGGTCCAACCTTATGATGTTTGATTGCTAGATTACTAATGCTTTGACATTTCATACTCCTGATAATGAGGTATAGACTTAATTTAAACTGCTAAACAGGGATTGTTGGCCGAATTTCTCCAAAAACGTGGGCTGCCATGGAAGTATTTCTGGAATCACTAGCAGTTGGAGAATATGAGCTCATGGCATCTTCATTGATTGATATGGGTGCTACGAGCAAAAATGTAGATGCTAAGGCATTTGCAAGGGATCTGGAAACGATATTCTCCTCGATACAGGCAAGAGTTTGTGGAATACAGCATGTCTTTAATATTTTTGGTTTTAAAAGACATAGATGCGAGTCTGGTGTCATTTTGTAGTTGCAAGATATATGAACTACTTTCTCTTATGTTAGTCAAAATGGACAAGCATATTAAACTCTCAAATAAAAGTTAGCTGTCTTTTTCTTGAGGAATATATTCAAGCATAGGAGAAAATATTGACAGTTAATTCAAACAACCAAGCAATAAGCTATCTGTATATCTGTTGAAATGTGTTGCATCAGTCCTCCAGTTTGCATAGCATACATACTATTATGAGAATCAGCGTTGACATGTAATTTCGAGCAGGACTTGGATACAGAAATCATCGTTGCTGCAGCGAGAGACTCAAATACGAATGCAACAGCAGTTTCTGCCAATGTGGTTTTTGACGAGAGACAAATGAATGCTCTATTTCTTGATGTGGTGAGATGCTCATATCCTCTAGCAATGTGCAAAATAGTTCCCTGATTGACCCTTTCTTGCTTCATTATTATCTATAATAATCTAGAGAATGAATCCTTACAAACTATGACTGGATTGATGAGTGTATGTATATAATGTTAAACAGGTTCGTGTCAGTGAATCATACGGTCTGAAATTTCCTCGGGAGTTTGCACTTCTGATGAAGCAGCTTCTTTATTTCGACCGGTATACGCGACTCTTGGCTCCCAACTTGAACATGCTGCGGGATCAGAGGATAAATATTGTATCCAAGGAAAGAGGCAGAAGCATGTGATATTCGATGTAAGCTTTTCTGTTGGTCTATATTGTAAATTTGCCTTGAAAAATAGCTATACAATTATATGTACTGACAAGAAAGGATGGCTTGGTTGGAAAAACTAAGAAGTCGATATTCCTTTAACATTCCTTCCTTGTATCACTAAGATTTTTTGTTTGAATAACACATGCAAATGCATTACAATCATTGGATTGACAAATCAATAGTTGAGATTAAAAAAGATTAATTATTAAAAGAGATAAGGGTTTGAGTAATTCTCTAACTAGAATTATATTAGATATTCCATAACTATTTGAGTTTAATTCGATTCCTTGATATTTAGAATTAATTCATTTGAGCACTTCTAACTTTTAAATTTTCTTTCATGCTCTCCTTATAAGTATGTGTTTATAGTTTCTTAAAAATAAAATAGTAAATATTTTCAATAAAACCTAAAGACAAAGTAACTAAAACAAAAGTAATATAACTTGATATAATTTTTTAATCAAATCTGAGAATATGAAACGAAATGAAAGAAAAAATAAATTTAAATTTAGATAAAATTGACATTTAAGTTGAGATTAAAATTTAGAATCTTCAAATAATTTTGAAAATAAAAAACTGAAATTAATACAAAAAATTTTAAGAAGCCATCATGCATGTCAGCATGCGACGCGGCCACACTGTTAAGTCTCATCGCAAGTATTTTTCTTTGGGGATTTTTTATTTTCTTCATTCTCGAAATCAATTCTTAAATTTATATTTATTCAAAAATAAAAATGTGAAGTACGAATATGCGAATATGTAAGTTTGACACACGGTTGTCAAACTTACTCGCATTGACAGGTTAATGTCAAACCTTATATGCTTACAACTTTGACTCCTCAATGTCAAAGTTCCGAATCTGTTTGTTACAACTAACTACTACATTTTAGGAAACTTATATGTATCTGTTTAATGATGTTTTTACAGGTCCAATTTATTATGATTCGTTTATATTATGCCTATTAATTATGTCTTATTAATTATATACTTTATATTATTATTCTAGGTTGTTATTCTAGTTCCTAAATAATAGGGAGCACCTCTACATCTTTATCTAACCCCCAAGTGAGTTAGTGAAAGTTCATTTTTGTTGTATGAACATGTAAAGACGTGGAAGAAGACACGATCTATTGCCAAGTAGTGGAAGAAGTGCTCGTGTGCTCCAAGTTCTTTAAATAAGAGACGAAGAAGACTAGAGACTTAGTGGATCAGAGGTTAGACACATTCATACGAGCTCTCTAGGCTGAAACGTTTTCTCCCAATCTTTCATCAAGCGCACGAAGATTACAATTGAGTTGTGGAATCCATCTCCGGAGAGTGAATCCTACGGTGGAGGAACATTTGGGTTGTATCGTGTGTATTAGTGTTGGATTGTTTTCGTAGGAATTTTTCTAAGGAGTGAACTTGGAAAAATTTCTATCTTGTTTAGTATTTTGTTCTTCACTTGTAAAAACCTTGTTTTGAAAAGTGAAAACTATTTGTCGTGTGGCTCTCGAGGGTTTATGATTTATAAACCTTCGAACAATTAATTCTGCTGTGTCAAACTCTTTAGCTTTCGCGTGTGTTAAAATACTCTGTTTTGCGTGTGTCAAACCTTTGTGTTTTACTATCTTTGACACCATTGTGTTAAACTCGGGCACTAAATTATATCAATTGGCATCACGAGCCTCTACTTGACGGACTAAGTAGTTTCTTTCCTGAGTGCAGTTTTTCACAATGGATATGTCGAGTGTGCCAGCCCGTCCTCCCGTGTTGGATTGCAATGGGACCAACTACAACATGTGGAAAACCCGTATGCGAATTTATATTAAAGTTGTTGATGAGAGAGCTTGGGCTGCGTTGCTGGAAGGATGGACACCTCCGAATGAAGAAATTCCAAATCCTGATGATGCAACAAAGACAGTCACAATTCCAAAAGAAGAAAGAAAATGGTCGAATGAGAAACGAATGTTGTCTAACTGCAATGCTAAAGCCCTTAATGCAATTTTTATGTCTGTTGATATTGGTTGTGCTAGGTTAATTTCAAGTTGCTTAGAAGCAAAAGAAGCCTGACTTATTCTTCAAGCCAAATGCGAAAGGTCAGCCAGTGTGCGAAAGACCAAAATGAGACTCCTCACTACCAAGTTTGAGAATCTCCGCATGGCCGAGGACGAAACCATCACCGAATACTTTGAAAAGATGGTGACCATGGCTAATGAAGCTCTCGCACTCGAAGATCCAATTAGCAATGAAAGACTTGTTAGCAAGATGCTTAGATCTCTACCTGAAAGATTCAATTACAAAATTTCAGCCATTGAAGAGGCCAAAGATTTGGAAAAGCTGAAGATTGGTGAATTGGTAAGCATTCTTACCACAATTGAAATGAATTTGAATGAACAAAAACAGGTTTACAGGGGAAAAAGCATAGCACTTCATGCTGGAAAAGAACCAGTTGAAAGTGTGTCAAAATCATCAAAGTTTGACCTCAAGGTGTCAGACGATGAATTGCTAGATGAGGAACAACCGAATTTGGTGCTCTTAACAAAAAAGTTCAAGAAATTCATGAGATCCATGAAGAAAGGAAAAGGTGAATCCAGCTCAAGGAGGTTCAAAACCTCAACCTCCGTGCCTTCAAGTGCCTCAAGTAACTCAACCACATCCTCACGTAAGAGTGATAAATACGCCAAAATGGTATTAATCCTTTTTCAGAAAGTTCTACTTTTGATAGTCTCAAGTGTCATGGGTGTTCTGGAATGGGTCATTTCGCTAATGAATGTCCAACTGTTCTAAGAAGAAAGAAGCTAAACTTTAACACCACCCTCAGCGACGACTCTGACACTGATGAGGATGAGGATGAGAAAGTTGTGTTATATATTAGGATTGAGGAACTAAATGAAGATGACTTGATGGAGGTGGACAACACTGAAGAGTCCGAAAGCACGGAAGATGCCAATGATCTCACTATAGTACCATGTGGTGACATCAACAACTGGTATAATGCATCTAACTCTGATGTGTCAATGTCTGAGTGTGTTTCAGGTCAAAGAAATGAGGAAGAAGGAAACTTTGTCACTTCTCCAAAAGAGATGGAGAAAGTAAGTGATCTCTTTAACATTGTGGATAGAAGATGTGAGGAACAAAGTCACGAAATTGAAAGGCTTAGAAAAGAGAATCAGTCCTTAAGAAGACAGCTTATGAGGTTAGAAGTTCTTCTCACTCGGAGGGACAAAGATGTCAGTCATCTGAAGGATAGGCTGAAGGAAGTTGATTCTGTCTTCGACAAAATCAATCGAGGGCGAGACACTCTTGATGAGATCCTTGCCACTAAGACATCTAATGGAAGTGGACTTGGGTATGAAGATCAAACGACTCCCAGTTCTAATCTTTTTGATCCTCAGAACATGATCAAATTTACAAAGGGGGAGTTTGACACCAGAGTGTCAAACGAGAAGGAAAAGTCAAAGAAGTATGTATGCCATTACTGTAACAAGGCAGGTCACATCAAGCCTTTCTGCAGAAAAAGAATTGCGGATGAAAACCAGAAAACAGGTTCAAATTGTTTTGTTGTGTATACTTTGTTAAAAACTAATATTGTAGGTACATGGTACTTTGACAGCGGCTGCTCCAGACATATGACAGGCGATCGATCATGTTTGTCAGACTACTCAGAAATCTGCGGTGGTTCTGTTACATATGGAGGAGGAGCTAAAGGAAGAATTACAGGCAAATGAACCCTGAACGTGCTAGACTTCCCTAAACTTCAACATGTGTTGTACGTGGAAGGTCTAACCGCCAATCTGATCAGCATAAGTCAGTTGTGCGATGATGGGATGGTTGTCAAATTCGACAAGGACGTCTGTGAGGTATACGACAAAACTAACAGGTGTGTTATGTTTGGCAGTCGATCCTCAGATAACTGCTATCAAGCTGAACAAGAAGGAAGTTGTCTGGTGTCAAAGCCTGATGAAGCTGAACTATGACACCAGAAGATGGGACATGCAAGTTCACACTGCATCCAGAAACTTCTTAAAGCTGATGCAGTCAAGGGAGTTCCAAACCTGAAGTTTAACCCTGACAAAGTTTGTGGTCCATGTACAAAAGGTAAACAGGTTCGTTCATCTCATCCTGTCACCGATTATGTTAACACAAACACTTATTTTGAATTACTCCACATGGATTTGATGGGACCTATTGAAGTTGAAAGTATAGGTCAGAAAAGATATGTGTTAGTGTGTACAGATGACTTCTCAAGATTCACGTGGGTGGAATTTCTAAGAGAAAAGTCTGAAGCCTTTGACCACTTCAAGAAGCTTTACAAGAAATTCAAGAAGCTCTATCACTCCAGTGTCATACGAATTCGAACCGACCATGGGAGAGAGTTTTAAAACGAAAGCTTCAACCAATTTTGTGAAAGAAAGGGCATCTCTCACGAGTTCTCAGCACCCAAGACACCACAACAAAACGGAGTGGTGGAGAGAAAGAACCGAACACTTCAGGAAATGGTTCGAGTTATGTTAAACTCAAAGAACCTTTCCAAAAGGTTGTGGGCTGAAGTTGTTAACACGGCGTGTCATCTGATCAACAGGGTCTATCTTCGACCTGGAACAAAGATCGCACCTTATGAAATTCTTAATGGTAAGAAACCTAACCTAAAGTACTTACATGTCTTTGGGTGTCTGTGTTTTGTGTTGAACGACAAGGATTATTTTACCAAACTGGACACAAGGAGCAGTAAAGCCCTATTCCTTGGGTATGCTAGCAACAGCCGAGCCTATCGAGTCTACAACCTTGACACTTAAACAATCCAGGAGTCAGTCAATGTTGTGTTTGACGAAGCTGGCTCTCTGATTGAGAAGATCGATAAATTAGATGCATCTTATCTAATTGAAAGTTCTGAAGAACCGTCTACCAATGAATAGTCACCCAGTGATCAGTCTACCTCGAGTCAAACTTCATCAAACTTTGACACAGATGACCACTCTGACACCCCAGTGTCAAACAATGACAGAAGGGACCCTCCTCTCAGAATAAGGAAGGATCATCCCACATCTCAGGTAATCGGAAATTTGACAGAGGGAATCCAAACTAGAAAGAAGGATCCTGCCAATTACCGAGAAATGGTCAGATGTATGTGTTTATCTTCAAAATTTAATCTCTTACACTCCGCATGTTACTTATCACTAACTGAACCAAGGAATATCAAAGATGCTCTTGCAGATGAATTTTGGATTAAGTCCATGCAAGAGGAACTAAGTCAATTCGAGTATAATGATGTTTGGGAGTTGGTTCCAAGGCTGAATGACAAAAATGTTATTGGAACCAAATGGATTTTCAAAAACAAGACTGACGAAAAGGGAAATGTCGTGAGGAACAAGTCAAGATTTGTTGCTCAGGGGTATACGCAAGTTGAAGGCATTGACTTTGACGAAAAAGTTTGCTCCTGTGGCAAGATTAGAGTCAATCCGTCTCTTGATTTCTATTGCTTGTGCTGCAGATTTCTCACTTTATCAAATGGATGTTAAAAGCGCCTTCTTGAATGGGATTCTGGAAGAGGAAGCTTATGTCGAGCAACCCAAAGGGTTTGAAGATTTGTCAAAGCCGGATCATGTTTACAGGCTCAAAAAGGCCCCTTACGGCTTAAACAAGCTCCTCGAGCATGGTATGCCAGACTCACCGAATTTCTATTGGATTTAAGGTTTGTAAGAGGTAATGCTGATAAAACCCTCTTTGTTAAACATTTAGGAAATAATTTTATTATAGCTCAAATTTATGTGGATGATATTGTGTTTGGTGCTTCTGATGTCAAACTTGTCGATGAGTTTGTCACCAACATGTCAAACATGTTTCAAATGAGCATGGTAGGCGAATTAAATTATTTTTTAGGTTTACAAATTATGCATCGTAAAGATGGAGTCTTTATATCTCAGTCTAAGTATGCTTCAGGAATTGTTAAAAGGTTTGGTCTAGATAATTCTAAACTCATGAAGACACCTATGAGAAATAGTGATAAACTATGTAGGGATAGTTCTGGATTCAAAGTTGAACCTACTCTTTACCGAAGCATGATAGGAAGTCTCTTATATTTGTCTGCTAGTCGTCCAGATATTTTGTTTAGTGTTGGTGTATGTGCTAGGTACCAGTCTGACCCCAAGGAGTCACACTTAAAAGCTGTTAAAAGGATAATTTGATATATCTCTGACACTCCTAATTTGGGACTCTGGTATACAAAACAGTCTGGCACTAACATTATAGGATATAGTGACGCAGATTGGGCAAGTGACGTGGACGATAGGAAAAGCACAAGTGGTGGAGGTTTTCTGATAGGTACAAACTTGGTGTCATGGTCAAGTAAGAAACAGAATTGCATCTCACTATCCACGGCTGAAGCTGGATATATCTCAGCAGTCAGTGGGTGCACTCAACTATTTTGGATGAGACAAATGTTAGAAGACTATGGTTTGCCTACTGAAACTCTGACTCTCTTGTGTGATAATGCTAGTGCGATAGAAATTGCTAAAAATCCTGTCCAACACTCACGCACAAAGCACATTGACATAAGACACCACTTTATACGTGATTTGGTTGAAAAAGGTTTAATTACTTTAAAGTTTGTCTCAACGAAAGAACAAATAGCAGATATATTTACTAAAGCTCTTGACTTTGAGAGATTCTCATATTTGAGAAAATCTCTAGGCATGTGTAATCCCCCTGCCTAATGATTTGACTATATGTGACTGCGTACCAATCTTTGACACTGTGTTGTTAAAGTTTGTTCTTTTTGTCGATTATTTATTTTCATGTTATAAAACCGAGAGATACAAGAGTGAGATCTCAAAGTTATAAAACATGGTGATTGTGATCTATTTGTTTTTCAAATTTACTGGAAGTACTATGGACAGAAAGTTGTTAGAACTCTGACCATGTGGAATCAAAGTTTATTTGTGAAATGAATAGGCTATTTCTTCTGTATCTCATTTAGTACTAAAGATTGGACGTGATTAGGCACACAATCTTTGTGGAAGGATTAATGAGATTGTTTGTATCGACACTTTGTAACTTTGACACCTCAGTATCAAACTATGTAGCAGTCATCATACTTTAAATCTTTTCGAGCTTAATTTGTTTTTTCTCTACAAGTTAGTTTTTAGTTGTTGCAAATTTTAAGGTTTTTAAATTTTAATTTTAACCTAATCCGATTTAATCTGATATAATATGGTACTTACCTAAGTTTTAGGAGTTTGTTTTTTTTTAGATTTTTGCATTATCTTTGATTAAAATTTAAATCCCCTTATTTTCGATATATTTGTTATGTTTGTTACACAAATTACACACCTCACCCCCTACTTAAGTGTTTTGTTGCAGCTACTTGTCACATCAATCACTCACGCCTCTCAAAGCACTCCCTCCACCACAAATCGTTCAACTCCACTCTCTCTCCCACGTCTCACACAACCCCCTCACATCCTCTCTCTCTCACATTCTCTCTCTCTCTCCGAACCTCCTCATCTCTCACAAAACACCACCATGGCCGATAAAGAAATTCAGGACCTCCTCGTCAAAACCCTTGCCTCACCTGACGGAGCCAAGATACTCCAACGCCTTCTCGAAAGCCAAATGGAGAAAGCATCTCAAACTTCAACCTCTCAACCCGCCATTGAAGGCACCTCACACCCTCTCACCTCTGAAACCGCAACCACACCTCTGGCCATCTCTGACATCACACCTCAGGCCACCTCTGATATCACACCACCTCCTACTTCCACCGAACCCACTCCTCAAATCATCACCGAACCTTAAACCTCTCACCCTACTGAACCACATGCGAAAGAACCTACCGCCGCCTCTCACTCCTCTCCATCAAAATCTGAAAATCCTAACCCACCTTCCGAGCCATCGATTGAGGAGTCAGATAAGGCGTTTGACGAAGAAACAGAGCAAATTTTGCAGGAACCCTTCCTCCGCCCTACCCTCTAAGTCCTTTGAAGATCTTCCTCTCTCCGCTGTTGGAGAAAATCCATCAGAGATTTTACATGAGCCACCACTTCGCTATGCTCTCCCTGGCCAAGAAGGTTTCCCCATCGATGCTGAAGAACCGGGGAATCTGAAACTTATCTCTGACACTATCCAACAACTCGAGGGAAAGATGCCTGAACGAAGATCCGAAAGGATTTTCCAAGAAACTGTGAAGGAGTACAAAAAACATGCTTCCACCCGCCGGAAGAAAGTGAAGCCAAGGAGGTTTCAAAGAAGTCTGACTGACACCCCCCATGTCTTCACCAAGGATGACGATCTGCCAGAGCAGTCCCAAAAGTTTGACACCGTCATGTCAGACTTTGAGTCCGGTTATCAAGACAACTCTGACGATGAGGATTTCCAGGTGGACCCTCAAGCAACCGAACAATCCGAGGAGCATGCCGATTCCAGTGAAGAACAGCCAGAGAAGAAGAAAAAGAAATCTGAAGCAGCTACCTCGGTCAAGATGCCCAAGCCAAAGCCGAAAAAGTCAGTGTCAAAGTCAACTAAATGCCCAGCAAAATCCGATTCTCCAGAACGATCTGAAGTCAAACGCTCAAAGAAGCCCAAGGTTGAACAATCTGAGTCCATGGAGCCCACACCACCGAAAGGGAAAGGTACTCAGTCCTCCTCTGATGATGATAATTCTGATTATGATGCTAGCCGGTCAGACTCTGTCAAGTATTATCACTGCTATGCTAAAACACTTAAGGTGCTTTATTCTAAGAGGGAGTTCAAAATGGAGAAAGTGATGGATTCTGCTATGTTTTTCTAAGTTTGGGTTAAACATTCTGCTTAAGAGAAGGGGTCTCCTTAACACTGTCACTGAATTTTCTGTCTTTAGCCCGTTTTTGGTTTTAGAATTTTTTGCCAATATGTTAAAGGATGAAGTCTTTCATACTGGGAAGCCAAAGTTTGGGAAGTCGTTTGTTCGGGGGAAAATTATTAAGTTTGATCCTGATACCATTAACACTTTCCTGGGGTTAAAGTCTGTCAAAATAGAAGGGTTGTCAAAGTATGCAGAAAATGAAATGGTTGCTGAACTCACGGGTGGAAAGACAAAGACATGGGTGACCAAGCTCCCTGTCTCCTCTTTGACATGGAAGTACGTTGCCCTGTTCAAGATCAGTGTTCACAACTGGATGCCAAACAAGAACCTTTCGGTGCTTTCAAAGGAGCAAGCAGAGTTCCTCTACAAAGTGGGCTATGGTCTTCCCTTCAACTTTGGCCAAGTTTTTTTCACTAACATCTTCCGTGCAGTCACCAAAGCCGATTCCACCTACATGCCGCATCCTTGTCTTCTCCATGCGCTGATTTTATCTCAAGGAGTCACTCCGTTAGATGAAGATTTGCAGTCTGATCCAATCGCGCTGGTCTTTGAGCAATCTCTGACTAGGAAAGGTGATTCCCGGGTCAAAGACTTGTCATATTCTCCGAGTGACATTTCTGAGGATGAAGAAGTGGATGCTGGCTCTTCCAAGATCCGCCAAGCCAAGAGCCTCCTCAAACAAGCCTTAAAGCTACTTCAGGATCTGGAGTAAGCTTTCCAACCTGCTTTCTTTCAGGGGGAGACCTTGGAGGAGTTGCCGATCTGAAGATGGTGGAAACTGGCTGCTGCTTTAACTCTGACCCCTACTCCTTCTTTAATGCTTTAATGTTTTCTAAACAATTTAATGTTTCTTTGTTGTTGGTACTGAATACTTTATGATTCAGGGGGAGTATTATGTGAACCCTGTAATCATTTTAATTTGCTTATGCAATGGTTCCTTTTGCTTATGGTTGATCCATTATTTATTAATTTTATTATGGTTGCACCATATTTTTTTATGTCAATGAATGCTATTTTGTTATGGATGATCCATATGGAATGAAAATAGGTCGGATAAGCTTAAGGGGGAGATTGTGAAGTACGAATATGCGAATATGTAAGTTTGACACACGGTTGTCAAACTTACTCGCATTGACAGGTTAATGTCAAACCTTATATGCTTAAAACTTTGACTCCTCAATGTCAAAGTTCCGAATCTGTTTGTTACAACTAACTCCTACATTTTAGGAAACTTATATGTATCTGTTTAATGACGTTTTTACAGGTCCTATTTATTAGGATTCGTTTATATTATGCCTATTAATTATGTCTTATTAATTATATACTTTATATTATTATTCTAGGTTGTTATTCTAGTTCCTAAATAATAGGGAGCACCTCTACATCTTTATCTAACCCCCACGTGAGTTAGTGGAATTTCATTTTTGTTGTATGAACAGGTAAAGACGTGGAAGAAGACACGATCCATTGCCAAGTAGTGGAAGAAGTGCTCGTGTGCTCCAAGTTCTTTAAATAAGAGACGAAGAAGACTAGAGACTTAGTGGATCAGAGGTTAGACACATTCATACGAGCTCTCTAGGCTGAAACGTTTTCTCCCAATCTTTTATCAAGCGCATGAAGATTACAATCGAGTTGTGGAATCCGTCTCCGGAGAGTGAATCCTACGGTGGAGGAACATTTGGGTTGTATCGTGTATATTAGTGTTGGATTGTTTTCGTAGGAATTTTTCTAAGGAGTGAACTTGGGAAAATTTCTATCTTGTTTAGTATTTTGTTCTTCACTTGTAAAAACCTTGTTTTGAAAAGTGAAAACTATTTTCCGTGTGGCTCTCGAGGGTTTATGATTTATAAACCTTCGAACAATTAATTCCGCTGTGTCAAACTCTTTAGCTTCCGCGTGTGTTAAAATACTCTGTTTTGCGTGTGTCAAACCTTTGTGTTTTACTATCTTTGACACCATTGTGCTAAACTCGGGCACTAAATTATATCAAAAGAAATTCTTACATTCATAATAAATAAGTGTTGAGGTTAGGCTCCTTGGGTCCAAACAAATCAAAAATAACTCGCGCTCATATAACGTGTGATGCATAGTGGCGGATCTAGGGGTATTTTGGGGTATAGTGTATCCCCAAAATAATTTTTTTCTTTTGTAATTTTATATATCTTTATTATTATTTATAATATTTTTACATATTACTTATATATATTTTTACATAATATAACCTAATTTATTATATTTATACATTGTATCCCCAATTTTAAATTTTTGGATACGTTACTGGTGATGCACGATAACTGCATGAAACTGAAAATTGAAGCTTTAGCAAAACTGAAAATGAGTTTTAGCTATCGTGTAAAATGGAGTTTTGTGGAAAACTGAAAACTGAGTTTTGGAGTTGTGGGAAACTGAAACAAAACTTATGCCAAACCTGGAGTTAGGCGAAGGCACTTAAGCAAGGAAGAAAACTGAACAGAGTCAGTTATTTTGTTGAAATAGAATATTCCCTCCATCCCATTTATTTGGTCCTGTTTTAACTTGCACGAATGTCAAAATTCATTTATGAATATATTAAGTATTTGAACAAATTTTCTGAATTACCCTTATTTAGCAATAACTATTAATAGTAACTCTATTAATTATGTACAATTTATAAGGGTAAATTTGTAAACACATACAAAAAATATAAATTTAGATAATTGACCTTATAAATGGGACACCCCAAAAAGGAAACATGGACCAAATAATCGGGACGGAGGGAGTATAACACATGGCAACAGTTGATTGATTCGAGTTGTTTTAAAGTTAGTAAAGTGGTTGGGGGTTCAATTTCTTAGTATATATATTACTTTGCGTCACAGAGTTTTTCAGTTTTCAATTTTCTTTCAGTATTAGAGAGAGAGCAAATATCTCGAGATTTTCTGTGTGATCTGTGATTGTATCTTCTTCCACCAGCAATAATAAAATCCATCTTAACCTCCGGATGTAGCTGATTTACCCGTGAACCACGTTAATCTTATGTGTTCATTTAGTTTGATTACTGAGATTTTTATTTTTGAGTTTTTTGTGTTTGATCGTTCACAATTGCTCACCAGTACACAATAAGTAGCGCCGAAGATCGTGCATCTCCTTATGTGTTATATCATATTTGAGTTGATATCAGTTCCTGTGTGAATTGGTTGAGTTTTCTGTGCACCATTGTTGGTTTCTGGGGTTTTTTTTTAAACAATTTGCGGTATAAAATGTGTTTGTGGTGTTCATCGTGTTTGAAAATGTTGGTCCCAAAATCAGAGAAATATATTATGCATCAGAAATTAGTAAATAATACACTTGTTCTCCGAAACTAACTGAAACTCAGTTTCGAGTTTGACAAAGTAAGTTTTAAGCTCAAAAAAGTTCTTAAGTAAGTTTTACAGAAATACACTTCAATACTTGGCTAAGTATTGAAGGTTTCAAAGTAAGTTTGAGAAACTAAGCATGCTGAAAAGTAAAGAAAGCAATAAAGTGACTCAGGATATATTAGTGGTTCGAATTTAAATATCCTACGTCCACTTTCCGAACTTAATAGGGTAATTCACTAAGTTTCAGGTTACAAGCCTTCCTGCGATCTACAGATAGGCCGTTGGCACTCTATCCTTCGGTCTGCTATCGTCACTCGTCTGGAAACTCCTTGTAAGCTTGCTCAGTCTTCAGGTCGAAGTGAGGACGCACCTCGCAGCCTTCTTCCGGTGGTTGGATGTTTGTTGTTCTTCCCATAACTCAATAGGTTGGCAGATGCCCAGGATAGGAACTGACTGCTGTGAATATATATTTGAAGGATATATTTACAAAGAGATAGCTTAAGCTTTAATGCTTAGCCTCGTGCTCTGAACCACGTAGCACAGATGATTAGCTCGAGTTGAAAACTCGAGTCTCGAATTAAGAACATGGAGTAATCAGTGAGCTTTTGAGTAGAAAGTTTGGCAGAGCTTTGGCTTGAAAGTTTGATGGTTCCAGTAACCTTTGTCGGGTTGTAATGTAGACCTATTTATAGAGGAATCCTTGGGTGTTTGAAATTTTGTTCGTTAGACTCGAAAATCCAGTCGTTAGAGACGTTTAGAATGTCGTCCAATCATACCCATTCCTTGGCAGGTCAGGTCTGCTCTGCTCTGTAAAGGTTGTACTTCATGTACTTTCTACCTGTTCTTGTCAGACTCGGCTTTAGTCCGAGGAATCCAAGTTTGGACTTCCTCGTACTAACTCTTGCTTAGCAATCATACGCCTATAAGTCTGAGTGAGCTTGATTTTCCTTGTGTTCCACGTGCTTAGGAAGTAGGACTATCATACTGACTTTTCATTAGTCAATATAGACTACCTTCATACTAACTTCTCATAAGTCAGTATGGCAATATGTCGCTCATACTGACTTCTCATAAGTCAGTATGGTTACATATATAGTGAGTTCCCAAACTTAGTATAGGCTTTGGTCATACTTAGTGAAACCAAGTTTCATGCACGAACACTTCTTCAAATCCTCGAGCAAATCCTTAGCTCGGTCTTTTGCATCTAAGTTCTATTACAACAAAAATAGTCCTATACAATGATTACATTCTAGAACTCTAAACTTAGTGCTAAAGTGAGTTTTGGTATATCAAACATTAAATTAAGAAGGAAAATAAAACTTAGTTTCTAACAAAAAACCTATCTATGGATCAAGATTCGATAGATCTTGTGAGTAATAGCTTCAGGAAGATATGATATTGAGAAGTTTACGGGTAAGAATGACTTTGATCTTTGGAAGTTAAAGATGCAGTAAGTCTTAACTCAACAAGGGCTGGAGGAAGCCATCCTACCAGACGATGCATGTTTCAAATCTGAAATTGCTGAGCAGAAACTTAAATTACTGAACAAGGCTAAGAGTGCCTTGTTCTTGAGCCTTGATGATTGAGAGAAGTCTCAAAAGAGAAAACAACTGCTGATGTGTGGAAGAAACTAGAGAGTCTGGCCAATCGACTCTACATGAAGCAAAGACTCTATTCATGTAGATTTTCTGATGACAGAGGAATTGTCGAACAGTTGGATGATTTCAAGAAGACCATTGATGACCTTGAGAATATAGGAGTGGAGATAAAAGATTAAGATTAGGCAATAGATCTCCTTAATGCCCTTCCCAAATCCTACGCAAACTTGAAAGATGCAATGTTATATGGAAGAACAGGTACTATCACCTTTGATGAAGTTCAGTTTGCAGTTAAAGGGAAAGAGATTGAGAAGACTGCTCACAAAACTGGACAAAGATCGTAATTTTGTCAATCGACGGGCCAACCTGAAAACTAAAGAGTTAGGGTTAGGTTGAAAAATTTTAACCCGAAAAAAGTTGCGGCAGATTTAGCTCGGACCAATTAACCTGTAGCTTGATAGAGCTAGCCCGAAACCCTACAGTTTGGCCCGTTTGACATCCCTAATTTTCTGTATTTCTTTTTGAGGAACAACATATTTCTGTATTGGTTGTTTAAATTTAAAAAATGAAATAAAAAATAGAGAAATTTATGAATTTTACAGTAATATATGGATTAATTCTGAAATTTATTTGAATTGTTTTTAGGGAATTACATCACAATGTCTGGTAAATTAAAAAAAAAATACCCCAACGCCTTTTATCCTTAATTTTTATTAATTAAAAAATACTCTCAATTATTAATGAGATTAAAAATATGCTTACACATTATAAAAATATAAATTATAACTATGAATTATTCAATTTTAATAATCGGAAGCTCAACGTATAAAACAATATTTTTAATTAATAAAAATAAATATTAAAATAAAATCTCACAATATAAGAAATTCAGATAAATTTTTCTAATTTATCAAATATTAGAGTATACTTCTTTATAAAAAAAACTTTGCAATAAATTTTAGAGTTCATATATTAACATTAAATTTATAATATTTCCTCAAATATTGAATCGTTAGCTTAGGAGAGTGGGTGGGCTGAGCTCAAATCAAAATTACAACTGCGGAGAAAACAAACAGAGGCGAAACTGGTTTGAAGATGCAGATTCTTCACATCCCATGCCTGGAAGATAACTATTCCTACATGTATGCCACCCAAATCCTGATTGATTTCTTCAATTCACTAATTTTATTGTTTGCGTTGCAGGATTATCGATGAGGCTACCAAGGAAGCAGCGGTGGTCGACCCTGTGGAGCCTCACAAGATTCTTCGCGTTGCTCAAGAAAACGGTGTTGACCTCAAGCTTCTCCTCACCACCCATCACCACTGGTTTCTCTCTCTTAACCCCTTTTATATTCATGTCGATGCTTCCTGAATTTTACTATATCGCTACTGAATCCGAATGAGAATTTTATTGGATAGCAGTGTTATCTTGTGAGTCGAGTTCATTTATTTGGTAGGGACCATGCTGGTGGCAATGACAAGATGAAGCAGTTGGTGCCTGAGATCAAGGTTTTTGGGGGTTCTCTTGATAATGTGCAGGGCTGCACTAACAAACTTGAAAATGGTGATACTTTATCTCTTGGGTCTCATATCAAGATATTGTCTCTCCATACTCCATGGTATGCGCGTGGACTTGTATTATGCTATGCATGCTTTGACAATTTTTAAGCTGCTTCTTTCTGATTTTTCAGCCACACCAAGGGTCATATAAGTTACTACGTCACGGGCAAAGAAGGAGACGACCCTGCTGTTTTTACTGGCGATACCTTGGTGACCCAAAATCATTTTTATGTTTGTTTGGATATATCATTATGAAAACTATCTAGCTATTTTAGTAATTTGGCTGGAGCAGAGATTTTGTGTTGAAACTGGTGTTAGCAATAAGCAGAGCATGATGATTGATGAGATGTGTTCTATTATCTATTGATTTCCCATTTGACTATATATTGAATTTGAGCCACTGATTGATCATGATTTCTCATTTTTTCCTTTCCCTATGTTATGAATATACAGTTCATTGCTGGCTGTGGGAAGTTTTTTGAAGGCACAGCAGAGCAGATGTATCAATCACTATGTACTACCCTTGGTTCTTTGCCAAAGCCAACTCGAGTATATTGTGGTCACGAGGTAATGTAGATAAGCTTTAATGGTAGGTCATGTGTTCAGTGTGCTTACTACTCTTCGCTCAGGAATGGCTATTTTTTATTTTTGCAATATTTTTTCTGTGATGTAGCTTACACAAATCACAGGATGGGTAGTGCTTCTCATGGTTAATATTGAAGTCTCTAGCAATAAGAATTATGAAACGCACCTTTAGATTGGTTAATCCTTAGCCTCCATAGGGGAGCAATTCATGTTCACATGTTATATGATTGAGTGTGTTTTGCTAAGTTATGTTCATAATGTACTTTTAATTGACAAGCTGAAAAAGAGAAAAGAAAAAGAGAACACCAGCCCCAAATCAACTTCCACAAATGCACACAACCTTGCCCTGTTATGGAGGTGGGCCCCAGAAAGAGAAAAGAAAAAGAAAGAAAACATACAAAACTCTATTCTCGTTTTCAAGATGTAAGCTACATACACATGTGCTTGTTGTGATTTGAATTATTCCATTGGAACAGCGCCACCTATTAATATTCGGTTTATTCAATAGAACTTGGAAGTCTTGCTGCACCCTTTTTTCCTTACATGGCAGCATCTTATAGGAAAGATCTGTAAATTTTGGCAGTATACTGTGAAGAACTTGCAGTTTGCCTCGACTGTAGAACCAGATAATGTTAGGATATCACAAAAATTGTTGTGGGCTGAGCAGAAGAGGAAGACTGGTCTTCCTACTGTACCATCAACCATCGAGGAAGAATTTGAGACTAACCCATTCATGCGTGTTGATCTAGCTGAGGTTCAGGTACGAGTTAATGCTGGCTATTTTTACATCTCTCTTGAAATCTAAATCTACAGAAGAGGGTTAACCTGGATTGTTGACCTTGCAGGAGAAAGTTGGGTGCAAGTCAGCTGTTGAAACCATGCGGAAGATACGCCAGCTCAAGGATAATTGGAGAGGATGAAGAAAATATGTTAAGGCTTTTCTACTATTATGGTATGGACTCCATGTGCTGTTTTAAGGTCTGAAACTACTGTGGTAGATGTATGCTCCGTCATAAACTTCAAATTCTGTCATAAACTTTGCTTTGTGTATTATTCTATACTAGTATGCAATATGTGCAATTTAAGAATCAACTTAAGGAGGAGATGAAGTCACAATTGAATGAGTGGAAAAAATTGTCGATTGAAGGAGCAGATGAATAAAACACAACCGAATAAAGGTTGAAATGGAGGCAAGGTTCATAATTCATGGATGGTTTTAGATCTCCTAACCAACTTCATAATGGCTATGTATTTTAGATTATCAAATATACTTTTTTATTGAGTTTTATTGTATACATTATGAATATCATGATTAATATGATTATTAGTAAGTAATAATAGTATTGTAACTAGGTTTTTCACCTAGCGAACCCAATGAAGACCAAACACGAGCACCTATGAAGAACAATATACGAAGAAGAACACATGTGATTCGAGCAACAAAACCACGAACAATATATGTAGGGTTCTAGATAATTTTATGGTGATTATAACATGGTTGTAATGCAATATAATATTTGGAGTGAAGTAAAATTGAAGTGAGTTGTGAAATAAAGATTTATTATTCCCATCTCTCTCTCTCTCTCTAAATATATGCACACACAGCTTCATTACACTCACCACTATATTCTACCATACACACAGCTTCATTACACTCACCACTATATTCTACCATACTCAGATTGATGTCAATTCAAACTTGTATGGTGAAGACTTTATTAATTTCATGCATAATGACTTGGAGGAGGCAATTAAGCTGTAATGGGATATGAATCAGGAAGAGAACTTACAGTAAAAATGGCGACATGGCAGAAGCAAGGTAGATGTAAGGGATTCGAAGCATACTTTACACGCTTGAGAGTTTGCATCTCCATTCCAAGTGTGTTGAAGTTCTTTCTCCTTCATCTCTTAAATTCGGGTCTAAAGGGCTTTACAGAAAATGATCGGACCATTTTAGAAAAACTCAAGCAGGCATATGCATCTTTCATTTCTAGAGATCAACCAAGTAGAATGCTAATGAAGATTTTATGTACGACTTCTGTAATCTTCTGATTAAGAGGCTTACGAAGGACATATTCGTGGGCTAGGTCTGAGGTGGATGCCTACCGCTAATAGTGGTTGATGTAATAGCTAGGCTATATAGACACACTGCATACTCTAGACATCGGATTGTAATGCTTTGAGTATAAGTGGGAGATTGTGGGGATTTGTATACTAAAAGCATTTAATACAGTGTTTGTATACGTTCAGCTTTATCTCCTATCTGTTAAATAAACTTGCATGCAAGAACAACGATATCCTCTTATCCGTCGATAGGGAGATCATACGGCGTGTAGGAGATCACAGAAGATCGTATGGGTTGTTTGACCTAGCGAGATATAAATACTATTATCACAACCAAGATATTCTCGAGGATAAGTCTGTGGGTGTAGGCTGCATCATAATCAGTTAGAAGTGATTTGTCTTGATCACTTGATATGCTTGTATGTGCGGTTGCTTATTGATTGGACCACTGTGAGATGTATTCATCTGTCAGATTTCAGAGAATACAAGATCTCGTATCTTGATTGAATTTAAACGCTAACGAAGGTTCAGGAGTATGCACGGACTGACTGTTGTTTTGACTTGTCATGGTGGAGAGCCTGAGTAACTTGCTCGTATGCCCGCATCTTGGGTGATAACAGTTCGTGTAGAACGTCCTGACGACTGGAGTTAGGTTACCATATTCGAGTAATAGGATGGGGACATTTCTTGAGGAGCTCAATAAGGTTCATAATGCTAAAGTCCTCCAGGCTAATTAAGTTCAACCACGAGTGATAATGTTTGAGTGGTACTGCTCAGGAGAATAAGATATCAATTAATTATGTGAAGCATGTCAGAAGCTTTAATTAATTAATGAATGTTCAGTAACCTTAAATATGAGATTTATCAAGTTAATGCAACCCTTTCTCATAACGTGGTAATAAAGGGGTAGGTCAGTATTAATTTTGTGGTAAAAAATAATTAATAATACTTAATTAATTAATTGTTCCCTGAGTTGTGGATATGAGAATTAATTAATTTAAAGACCCACTTTATTATTTGCAATAGGTCTCATGTCTGGCCCAATTAAAATTCTTAAAGGAGCCCACTAGGGTTTCAACCCGAGGTCTATAAATAGCCCTTCATTCTTCTCTCAACATAGTTCAGGTGAAAAACACAGAAACCCTGAGAGATAGAGAGAGGGTGGCGCCGGTTTTTTGTAGAGGGAGGAGAAGAAATTCAACTCTATCCTGCACAACACAATCCTGTGGAATCCTCCAGTAGCAGGATTGAACAACATTGGGATACATATCATGAAGGCCTAATCTGGAGAACACCAGATTTTCTATTTCCCTTTTCTCTTATTTCAATTAAATCTAAGATTTAATATTGCAAAATATTAATATCTTCTTATGCAGATTTAATTGAAATGCGTGGTGGAATCAAAGTCATATTCAATGCAAGTCAGATTCAGATCTGCAATTTATTCAGGTACTCCTATATCCATCACATGAAATTCATAGGAGCATGCTAGGGTTATTTATCGAATGGAATTATTTTGACATCCATGAACGATATAAGTTTCCTTGGATTGAGTGATTTAATTCACGACAACGAAATTCCTACAATTGGTATCAGAGTCCAGTTTTATTTGCATGGCTCTGTTGGTAAAATAATTATTCAATTTATGCATGTATGGATTTATTTTACTGCTTTGGATTGTTTGGTTTTTTTGTATTCATCGTGGCAACCCGTTTGATTTAATCTGCGGTGGTTTATCCGTGTTTGGATTAAATCATTTTTTAAAATCACGATAAAATCCATGATTAGATTTGATAGGAAATTCAATTGTAATATACTAGATCTATTTTGTATTTTTCTCAAATATGAAATTTGTACGGGACAAAGAACACAAAGAACGCAGGGCGAAGAACGTAGCGACACTTGGGTTGCACGCGACGCACGCGATGGCAGCGCAGCAACCGCAGCAGGAGGCCACAATGGCGGTTCGTGCGGAGGCAATGGGGCAGGGCTGGCGACAGCTGTAGGCGGTGGAAAACAGGCCGGTGGCGCAAACCCTAATTAGGGTTTACGCTATGCGGTCTTGCCTCCACGGCAGCAGCTATCGATTCTCCAGGCGCGCGGCGAGGTAATGCAGGCGGAGGCACTGCGAGCAGATGGCGGGAGGCACGGCAGCCTGCTTCATACGCAAGACTTGTGCAACCTGCGTCGACCGAAGTGCTGCCTGTCACTCAATGCTACCACTACATTGGTCAACGCCAGCGCCGACGACGGTGATGCGTGGTAGCGCAGCGGCGGCGATTTGTGATTGGTGACTGGTGATGCTATGTTGCAAACCCTAGGGTTTGCAATTCGAGTGTAAGGCCCAATTTGCAAATCACAAACCCTAGATTCATGTTGATTCAAGATTTGAAGATCTGTAATTAATTCTATTTTGTAATAGAATAGGTTCTTTATTTTTGTTTTGTGGCCACGAGGATATTTTTTTGTTTTAATTGCTCTCATATGCTATGTGATTTATTAATTGTGCAATTAAGCATGTTGTAGATAATAGTAAATCATGTTATACTGTTTATTATTTACTGCTTTAATAGCATGCTTATGTGTTAATTTTATGTTGGAATTATATTTTGGATTTCCGGAACATGTTTAATTACATGAAAAAAATATGGTAAAATATAATAACATAAAATCTATGTGCGCAATTGAAAACCTTTTGAATTAAAAATACTAAACAAGATTTTTTAATTAAAATCAACAGACCTCCACAAAACGGTCCTAGACTGTAAGTGGACCTCTCGTCTTAGTAAACGTCTACGAGTGTAACTAGCTAATTCCCAGAGGTTCATGGGTTTCAGTTGTTGGGATTTCTAAACAAACAATCTAAATCAAGTGAATAATGGGAGCGCTTGTGCGTAAACATCTACTAGTGTAGCTTGCGTACTTGTGTTTCTCACTAGTATTCTAGGATTGATTTAAATTAGAGATAACAAAAGCTATAAGAGTCATGTGTATGGGTCTTGTATGTATTCCAAATCGATCTCTTTTAGTTGGAGTTAGATTTGTGATTAGTTGCTTAGAAGCATCTGAGGATATAGTGCAGTTGTTGTTTCCCTGTTCTTGGTAGATGACTTGGTCTAAGTTCGACACTAATTGTTAATTTTATGTGTCTAAGGATTCCTGATATGGTATGAAATTAAATGATAGGGCCTAACTCGTTGAGGTAAGCCTATTATCTGGTTGAGGATGACATCATAAACATCAACGAGTGTATCTTGCAATGGGATTCCTTGGGCAATTAGTGGAAACAAATGTATTTGTTTTATCAAGAGATTTCAATGCATTTGGTTTCGAATGTTCTGCATGTTTGTTCTTATATGATTCTTTATTTATTTTAGATATGTCTATGTCTACTGTTTATCATATTCTTGCTCTCAATCCTTTAACTGGTCCGAATTTTCCTGGATGGAGTTTTTGCATCAAACAAGTTCTATATCCCAAAAATCAAGCGCATGTTCTCTTTATGGACCCACTTGTCCATGGCTATGATAAAGCTTCTGAACTTGAACTTGAGTTTTATGATAGATGGGATCAAGCCAATGATTTCGCCTATGGGCTTATCATGGCTAGCCTATCTAGAGACTTAAACTTAAAATACAAGTATGAAAACCTCAATAGCGCTAGAGAAATCTTGAAGGATCTCTTGACTGCTTATGGGGAGGTGGAACGAACTATCAGCTATAGACTTGTATATGATCTTATATGCAAGAAAATGGCTGATGAGAGTTCGGTGACAGAGCATGTGATATCTATGATTGACCTCATGAGATAGTTCATGATACGGGGAGAAAATATCAGTGCCCAAGGCGAGATTGATATTATTCTAAATTTTCTTCCTGATTCCTTTGATGACTTTATGAATATTGCTGCTAAAAAGGGATAGTATGTTTTGTATAAAATACTCGAAGATCTTATAGCGGAGCAATCAACCATGGTCACTAGGAGAGCTGCTTCGAGTGCTCACTCGACTAACCATGTGGTAGGAGGTGATGGAGCAGAGAGCAAGTTTAGAAGAGCACCTGGTGATAGCAAGTCAGCAAGGAAGAAGAAGATGAAAGTCACTCCTGAAAAGAAGAAATGTGCTCGATGTGGAAGGTGAATTGTCCGAATCTAAGAGGACAAGGCACGTCATTTGCGTTTGTAAAGGAAACATGTTTAGCATATGTTTCTACCCATTCATGGGTAGTGGATACTGGAGCTACTGATCATTTTTGTTACACTATGCAGGGGTTCACACCAAGGAAGGTGCTTAACAATGACAAGGTTACCATCTCAATGGGGAATGCAGCACAAGTCAGTGCAACAGCCATTGGAGATTTCACCTTGTACTTTGATGATTCTAGTTTGACTTCGAGAGATGTTTTATATTTGTCGGGTTTTCGACGGACCCTTATTTCAGTTCCAAACTTTATGTTGATAGCTATTCTGTTATTTTTTAAAGTGGTGCTTCTATCATTGGTAATGACGATGTTATTTGTCATGGAATGCTGATTAACTCTCTTTATGTCATTAATTAGCATCACAAGTCTTTTGCAAATGTTGCATGCAACTCATCTAATATTGATAATACTAGAAAGAGAAAGTTTTCTTCTTCTGATGAAGATCTTACATATCTCTGGCACTTGAGACTTGGACACAATAGCTTGAAGCGGATTCAAAGACTTGTGGAAGACGACACTCTGGACTCTATCCAGCCTGTGCCGTTTCAAGTCTGCAAATCCTGCATCGAGGGAAAGATGTCTTCTAGACATTTCAAGACAAGTCAAGCTCGAGCAGAGGATGTGTTGGAATTTATCCATTCTGGCTTATGTGGACCTATGTCCACACGCTCGTGGAGGGTATGAGTACTTCGTCACTTTCATTGACGACTACTCGAGATACGAATACGTTTACTTGCTTCGTTACAAGTCAGGATATTTTGAGAAATTCAAAAAGCTCAAGGCTGAGTTAGAAAAGAAGGTCGGGAAAACTATCAAGTCACTATGATCTGACTGTGGTGGTGAATACCTCAGGAATGAGTTGTAAACGAAAAAAATATAGATTGCAAACGAACACAATACATCCAAAAGCCCAAAATATCATTCACAATTAAGGGGTTTTCATTAGCAACAGGCTTCCCATGCAACAAAGTACCAAATGTAAAGAATGGATTCTCAAAAGATCACAAAATACAGGGAAGTAATGAATATCAGAGGTTCAAGTAGCAGAGATTTACGCAGCGGAGATATGTATATGAAGATGCATATCTCAGGATCAGCTCTCGTTCTGTAACTACCTCACCTTTACACCTCCACATTCCCCATCCTTGCTGGAAACCAGTGCATTTTAGAAATAATACCAGGGGCTGAGTAATCATGTGGAGACAATGTTCGAAAACATATATTTGTAAATATGAAAGCTATGTCACACAGATAAGCCACGGGATTTTGAGAAAATATTTACCGTGTTTATCCAAAACATTTCCATTACTACATGCACGTAAATTCACTCAACATGCATCATATCTGTTTACCGTGGTGTAACTGGAAGCTAGCCCACTTCCAAGTTACAATGAACAACTTGGAATGGGCGAACCACTCAACCCACTGTTATTAATTAGTGCAATAGTCTCAGAATTTTACATTGAGACTACGATTAATTTAAGATATCCGAGCCAGGCTCAATGATTATAGAGAAAGACCATGCCCATGTTCGAGCCAAGCTCCAAGACTTATAGATAATCATGTCCGAGCTAAGATCCAAGACTTATCATGTCCGAGCCAAGCTCTAAGACTTATAAATGTTCATGTCCGAGCCAAGCTCGAGGACTTAAGAATGGTCATGTTCGAGCCAGGATCTAAGACTTAAGAGGATTAATGTCCTCGGGGTTAATGATACCGCGTATGCTACAGCCTACACCGACAGTTTATCCTGGAACTGTCTCAGCTGTGATAACTATTTATATCTCGCTAGGTCAAACTAGGGGTGTTCATGGTTTGGCCGAAACCGGTCAAACCAGATTAATTTGGCCGGTTTGAAATTTAATTTTCAAACTGGCGGTTTGAGAATTTTGAAACCGATTAAATTTGGTTTGGTTACGGTTCGGAGACTCAAACCGGCCGTATCGGCCGAACCGGCCGTATTTATATGTATATATATATATATATATATATATATATATATATATTAAGTTTATTATAATTAATTAATATAATTTTTAGTTCATTTGTTAAGTTTCTACTTTTTCATACAATTAACTCATGTTTAGATTTCTTAGCCAACATACTCTAGTTTTAGTTTTAAATTTTTTTTTAATAAAAAATGAACTAATAAATATTAACGTTAAATATTATTATTTTATAGAATTTCCTTAAGATAAATTAAGTATGATCATTATTATAATTTTACATGTCTCTTTCGATTTTACATTAAATTATAAATATAAGATTTTTAAAATTAAAATTACATTATTATAAGTAGTAACAAATAATAGAAATAAATTAATTTGTATTTAGGCCCTAGTTTTCTACAAATTATAGTAGATTGTTGAAAGTTGAAACATATTTCATTTCAAATCGTCAAACCAGTTTTTATACGGTTTGGCCGGTTTGGTATTGAAAAATTATTTGGCCGGTTTGGTTTGGAAAATTTTCAAACCGTACCTATTGGTTTGGCCGCAATTTTTCTTCCAAACCGGACCGCGAACACCCCTAGGTCAAACGATCCATACAATCTTTCGTGATCTACAACACACCATATGATCTCCCTATCGACGAGATAAGAGGATTGTGTTTGTGACACATGTTTGTAAATTCAGACAGGAGATGAACATACAATATTTATGATTCCCAGTATATTAACCAATCGACCTTGTACATAATATACTAATCATAATGCTTTCAGTATATAAATCCATCATTTTCTGCTTGGCTTCTTTAGCCTGAGTAGTTTTCTTATAGGGTTGGGGTTTCTGAACTGTTTTTCCGGCATTTTCTTGTCTGGGATTGGCTTATCCTTCTTCTCACTCAAAGATGATGGTGTGGGCTTCTTAGTCTCCACTGCCTTCTCCTTCTTTCCTCAGCGTCAATCTGTTCGGCAGCCTCCACCAATTTTTGCAACGGATCTTTCTTTCTTTGGCTTCTCCGGCTGAGTACTCTTCTTTACAACTGGTGGTGCCTCCTCTGGGATCTCAATAGGGTTCTCCTCACTTGTTTTAGGGAGTTTAGCGTTCCTCCTGGCCATGGTGGCCACAACAGTGCGGTTGGACCTTCTCACTGGTTTAGTTGGCTTCTTAGCACTAGCCACAACGCCACCCTTTTGATTCGGTTTCCCTTTAGGCTGCTCCTGTTTTCCTTTCTTTGGACTCGGCTCAGGGCTCTCATCTGCCATTCCAGGCCTTCTCTTTCCAGGGTTTTTAGTCTTCATCGCTGGTATCTCTGCAATGCGCCCAAGCAAGATAGCAGAAAACAAATAAATTAAAACCCACAGCTAACAGAGAACCTTCAACCTATTCACGCATTAAAACCTTCTCACCACAAATTGCTCCGGTAAAGAAAATACCATCCCCCAAACTTTATGCTCTAGTAAGATGTTCAGAAAGTTTGATTCGCAGACTCAAGAACAATCAGGGGTTAAAGTAATTTTCTTTACTCAAATTAAAAATTTCACACAACCCAGACAGCACCCTATCAAACTCTCGCATGTGTGTTGCATAATTCATTCTCACCCTAGATATCAACTACCAACCATAAATTTGTACCCTCGCATGCTTTCCAGACACGAAATTTATAGAACACACTCAGAAAGATGCAATTTCTCAACAAAAATTTGCAAATTCATAAATTCTTTGTTACCGTTGGCCGAGCATTCTTCCATATTTACTTCAAAATTCAGACCACGATGCTAAAATAACAATGGAAAAGAAGAGATACTTACAGTTTTTACAATCCCAACAGGGCGTAAGGCTGGAAGCGGCTCGACCTGGTCTCACTGCCTTTCTCGGATCGACGAGGTCGTTTGCTCCTGTCCCTCTTGCCGAAGTTCTCTTCTTCAATCTCCTGCCTTATTTGGGCCTCTGCCCTCACCATGATTTCAGAGTAGGTCGAGCAAGGATATTTCACCAACTTCCAAAAGAGGTTTGAGCTTCTTTTTAGCCCCTTTTTGAAGGTTGATACCATCGTTTCCTCATAGCAGTTGGGGATGGTGACTTTCACTTTGTTGAATCTCCTTATGAATTGCTGGAGTGATTCCCCATCTTTCTGTACAATCAAATAGAAATCACCCGACCGCTTAGGCATATTTGTGCTACTGGAGAATTGTTGCGAGAAGAGCCAATATAACTCAGCGAAGGACGCAATGTTGTTAGTTTTGAGGTGCATGAACCATCGCATCGCAGGTCCCTTGAGGCATTAGCCGAAGCTCTTACACATGCAGGCCTCCTGGGCTTCCTCCGGAATCGAGGCGGTCTGCATTTTGAATTTTTACAGGGTTAAAAATTCTTCATGGCTCATCATCCCATCGTAAGGCTTAATCACGAGGGCCATGAACTTATTCAGAATCCTAGCGCTCGCAATCATTTGCACGAGATGGGAACCAGCGTAGCCCCTTCCACCATTGCGGTCTGGACAATTGGTACTCGTGGTACCACGCTCAGCAATTTGGTAATCTCCTCTAGAAAGGCCTCTAACATCCTGACACACTCGTTCTAACCCTCATCGCGTGGGCGGTGGTCGGGCGAGTGATCCGCGCTCTCAGTTCGGGCGATGGTATGCCTTCTTGTGCTAATTTCCCCGTCTGCTGGTTGCTCTGATTCTGGAGCAGGGCGAGTTGAGCCCTCAACTGGTTAACGTCAAGGGCCGTGCGACGGCTCTGCTCTCAGAGGAGCTCCATATCCTCCTGCATCCGGCGCATATCAGCCTCGAAGTGATTTCAGTGCCATGCCGAATCCAGATCATCGATGTCTTCCCAGCGCGGGTGAGGTTGTTGATTGTTGGATTGCTCTTCCATCACTTTCTTTCTTTCTTTTCCCACAAACAGCGCCAATTTTTGATGGGTAAAAATTAAGAAAAGGAAAAAATTAAGAAAGAATACTCAAGATGAAGAGAAAATAGTAATTTTATTTCTTAATAATTTCAAGGGAGAAAAATCGATAGAGAAATCCTAGATTTATAAGGAAATAAGATAGGATATGGCAAGATATATCCAAATCTTGTTATATCTATGTAAATATATCCCTTTCGAACTAAAAAGATCTCTCTCTAATTTTCGAGCTATAAGATGTATTTATAGAGCAGAAAATATATCTCAACAAGGTATTGGGCTTGGAATAGAAAATCCATCAAAATTGGCAAACCAGCAGAAGCTGGTGGGCATGTGACGACCCGAAGCTGGAGCAAGGAGTGATCGTCGGTGCTTGAGAAGCACAGACAATGATCGGCTCTTGTAAGACTTCCGAGAGGTGTGCGGAAGGGTGACATGAATGAATGGAGCCACGCCCAAATGAGAGGGATTCTGGCTATGCAATAATGAAGTGCTTAAAAGGATTTGATTGTGCTACTCTTATCAACATGGTGCATCATCTTTTTCGGCACCCATTCTAGGAAAAATCCAATGTTAAGCATGTTTGACTTGGGATAGAACTAAGATGGGTGACCCCTTGGGAAGTCTCAAGGTGCGTGTGCGTGAGGACAAATCACACTGGGAAGGACTTGTGTTGGTTTGTGGGGTCAGCCGTCAATTTGGAAGCCGGCCCAGACCTTTAGTGGGTAATGTGGCCAATCTTGGGTGAGCTCATTTGGGCCCTAGGGCCTGGGCTTTATAGATGGTATCAGAGCCGAACCTCTCCTAGTATGAAGTGGTTTGGGGACAAACTAGACGGAAGCTGGTGGGCATGTAGTGACCCGGTGCTGGAGCGGGAGTGAATGCTAGTACAGAGAAGCACGGGCCATTAGATGAGTGGAGGGTGATATGAATGAAACGAGCCCACACCGGAATGAGAGGAATTCCGAGACTATACAGGAATGGGATTGTATAGTTTGGGAGAGCTTAAGGATTTGATAAGTGTTACTTATACCAACCTGGCGTATCATCTTTTCTAGCACCCATTCTAGAAAAACTCCAATATTAAACGTGTTTGACCTAGGGTAGAACTAAAATGGGTGACCCCCTGGGAAGTTTCTCAAGGTGCGTGTGAGTGAGGACAAGATCACGTCGGGAAGGACTTGTGTTAGTATGTGGGGTTAGCCGTCAGTTTGGAAGTCGGTCCAAACCATTGGTAGGTAACATGGTCGATCTCGGGTGAGCTTGTTTGGACCCTGGGGCCGGGATATTACATGAACCCCACCAGCTGGGTTGTGCTCGAACGTAATTTTTTTTCTAATATTCTCATACCACATAAAGCTTTTTTGAATATTAAGTTCGAGGATGCACCGTTGTCTACGAGTATCCTCTTTACCCTACAATTAGCGATAAGTGGCTTGATGACTAGCGCATCATCGTGGGGGTGTCGCACTTCCTCAGAATCCTCTGAGCCGAATGTGATTTCCATGACATTTGGATGGGTCTTACTATGTTTATGCTCCTTGCTTGATGGTTCATGGCTTCGCTACAATGTCACTTATAGGCTTTTCGGGAAGGTCCTGCTAATTGAGGTCCGTCTGCTATCACATGAATAGTTTTCTCGACCCTGGGTTGCCCTGATGGCAGGGGGTTCTTGGTTGCAGCCCCCTTGTCCTTGCTCCTCTTCCATGTATTCCCTTTGTGCAGGGTATCTCAAAGGTGGAATAGGTGCCCCTGGTTGAGGAGCCTTTTGATTTCTCTGAGGAAATCTCTACATTCTATCGTATTATGTCCGTAGCCTTGGTGGATGGCGCAGTACTCTTCAAGTGTTTCCTGAGCGATATTACTTAGTGTCGGTTGTACGGTGGTGGGGCCGCTTGAGCTACCTGACGGATGTTTCTTTGCCTCTGCCTGGTGCGAGGGGCGTGTAGGATTTGATTCTACAATAGACAACGTGAGTTGTCATTTATTTCTTTAGCCGTTTGGAACATTCTTAGGGTATCAAAAATAAATCAGATTGAATAAATCAAGCGAACCCTATGCATGCTCCTAATATTTAATTGTAGAGGATGGACCTACGGAATACCTGAACTCCAGCGTTTAATCTACAAATCTAGATCGGAGATAGCACCAATGCAGTAGATTTTGATGTGGGATCGATCAAAGATACCGTGTTCCAACAGATCTGATCTTCTGATCTGTTCCCTTGCTCCTCGAAAATCTGGGAAGATACGCTACCAAGTTCCACAAATCCTCAAAGAAGTCAATCACTCTTCCTTGAACTGGTGTAGCCGCCAATCTCTCTCTCACCTGTGTTGTGTAATAATTACATTAGATCTGAAGAGAGAAAGGCTTATATAATGCTAGGGTTTGCAAAAACCCTAACCCTAATGGGCTCAAGTAGTTTGTGGGCCAGACCACGGACCAAATGCAAATAATAAAGTGGGTCCTCTTTATTAATTAATTTCATATCCAACCCAGAACATAATTAATTAATAAAACATTGTTTTAACCTTCACCGCGGTAACAATGCTGACTCATTCCTTTATTACCACGTAATTTGGAACGGGTTACTGATGCATTATTTTTTATCAAGTAAATTATCGAACACAGAGACTCAACTCGCCCGTTGCAATAAATAAAAGATATTGATTTTAAAACTTAAATATCTAGATGCGATCAAATAGCTTGAGGTTTTCAATTATAAAATACTGAAATCTTAGAACTTAATTCAATTAACTAAATTTAACTCCAAACACCTTATGAAAAATAACAAAAGAGAGAAAAGTTGAGGTACTTAGGATGGATTGTGAAGATTGGGAATTATGTTTGGATTTGTCAAAACAACCAATTTCCATTTATCAATTTGGATCAATTCTCTAATATAACTATTACCCTTAATACCGGTGTAATACTAGTAGATCAACCTTTATCTCAACCTAAATCTAGGTTTATTGATTCCAATTGACTCCCCATAGCTCAAGAATTCTAGATCTGAATACCTAATCACCTATCTTCTAAATGAAAGGATACCCAATTATTGTTGTTTTCTCCTACAATTTCACCAACCAATCTAGCTAGTCAATTGTGGCATATTATCCATACATGATGATCAAGCATATATGAAACACAATTTGAAATCATCAACAATAATCAAATCCTTGGAAATTCTAAACACCAAATCCAAACAATATTAATCAATCTTCCCAATCACATCTTAAATCTCAACAATAGAATTAGCTACTCATGAATTCAAAGTAAAACATCATTCTCCCCAAATTGAACATAGAAAGAGCAAGGATCAAGAAATCTTAGGAATTAGGTTATGGATCTTCAATTCCGTGATGTTTCCTATCCACGGTCTCTGGTTTTTCACCCTTGGAACTGCCCTTCTATGCCTTTTCTCGAGTCTCCTTTGATCCCCAAAGTTGTATGAAGTCTAACCCTTCTAACTGTAATTTCACTTGCTTTTATAGCTGAAATTCCCGCTTCGGTCCCGAGTGGAATGGTTTCATCCCGAATGGGATGGTATTCCTGAAAAGCTCACAGAATTTGGCCCATCCCGAGTGGGATGGTTTGGTCCCGAATGGGATGACTTGTCCCGAGTGGGATGACTCAGCACCAAAAATTCTCGCCAAATTTCTGAATTCCGAATGGAATGATGTCTCCAGAACTTCGGTCCCGAACGGAACCATGGCGTCCCGTACGGGATGATGGTCCCGAACGGGATGATCCTGTCCCACTCCGGACGGTTCCTGTTCTTGGTCAAATTTTGTTCGAAAACCCGGATTTCTTGCTCGTTTCATGCCCTGCACACTCAAACACCAAGTGAAGGTAAAATCAACCAAAAGAAGAGATATGTGTGTGATTTGTGCACCTAATTCACATCCATTCATGCAATTAAACACTATAAAACAACACAAATTACACACATATCAAACCCCCAAACTTAAGCCTTTGATTGTCCTCAATCAAAAACAAGAAACAAGATTTTCATTCACTTGGTGCAATGCTTCACAACTCATCACTATCAGTCAATGCATGTTTTGATTTCACAAAATTTTCAATATCCATCATGTTTGTATTTATACGAAGAACTCAACCTTACCGACATGTGACATATTTAAGTGTAACACTCACACTCAGCTGTGTAGGATTAATTTTCTTTCTCTCTAGCACAAGTGCACAAACTTCATTCGTATTGTTCATCTCAACCACACTTGTTCACATCACCACATCATCCTAGAATCCGATAGGACTTAAATCTGGTTGTAACGTGGCTTACTAACAGGTAGGGTGTTTTGGCTAAAGTGACTAATTCATCCCCATTTTCAATGCTCTAACACACAACCATTTAATCCTTCAACAATAAATTCATACCACTCTTATCAACCCCCCTTTTTTTTTTGAACAAATATTATACACAATTTAGTTTTTATTATTTTTTTCATATATCCCTCGTTAGAATTGCTTCTTCAATATTTACAATGCACTCACTTTCTTTCAATTCTAAACTCTCAATTTTTCTTTTCAATTTCCATCCCAACCTCAAAATTTTTTCCTAACATTATTCGAACAAATTATGGGTCAACTTGGCTCCAAAAGAACGGTTAGGATAATATATTTCCACCTTATTCTCCAAATCATGTAAGGTTAGATCAAAGAAAGAATGGCCTAACATCATTTCCTAGTTCAATGTGGTTTGTTAAACAAAGTGATATCGACAGACTTTACTTATTCCACTTGTGCCTCGCCTCTCACAATCGAACCAGGCTCAATTCTCACAAATTTTAAGGTATTGAGTTCTAAACATAAATATAACATGAAGTCAAATGCAAAATTTGTTCAACCTACACATGCATCAACATCAATTGATTCTTCCCTATCATAAGCTCAAGTGAAATCAAATCATGATCATGCTTCATCACAAATCCAATCTCAGACTTTAGTTTTTCGTTTTAAAGCACACTTCACTGACAATCATCTAATTCACAAATATATCATTCAACTCATGCTAGTGTAAGAATTAAGTGTTAAAAACTTGTGTACCCCACTTCCGATGGTTTTAAGAGCACGAATCACAAAAATTTCAGCATGGTTCCGTCTGTTAAAGCTCTATCCACCTGCTCAACATCACCACAGAGAAACAACCTTTCAAAATAGAAATTTCCTCCAAATAAAAATTATCTTCAACAGAAACTTCAAGTCATACTTTAATACAACCAGTTCGAGAACTAAATTAACCAAACATAGACATAAACTAAACATTAACATAAACTAAATAAGCAATAGAGAGTAGAATAAACCGGCATCCGTCCCACTCCCCCAAACTTAGTCCAAAGCAAGACTAAGTTTGAAAAGACGAAAAGATGGTAATCACTGCTGAGTAGGACCCGAAGGATCCTCATGTAACCGGCGACGACGAAAGTAAGCCGGAAGGTGATTGTATAAATCATGCACCTCATCTTGCACTCCAGTCAAACGAGCGTCCACCTGATTAAAACGACTCTCAAACCACGCCCTCTGCTGGACCATATCAGCTCGGATAGCCGTCACATCTGTCCCCAATGTAGTCATCCTCATATCCAAACCTGCCATCGACGTGGTCAGTCCTCTCATCATATCAAGCATATCACTCTGCCACATAGCAGCTCCCCCAGACGAGGATGCACCTGCTCCTTGGTCACCTAACTGGTCCTCCTCCATGTCTTCGCCTTCATATTCTTCAACCACCACATTCTGAACCTCATACCTTGCAAAATTCCTTTCACGGCCGCATCCACACATCATCCACAACCTTGTAAAAATAGGCACCCTGTCTGGAAGTAGTAATGTACTTGGCCAAGGTAAGGACCGGCAAATCAACCACCCCAGCTGGCACGGGATCCCCCAGTCTTTAAATCCCAAAATGATCGAGTATCGGGGTTATCATGCCACCGCAATAAATGTTACTCCGACTCTGAGATGGCACTCGGCTCCAATTTTCCATAGCCACAGCAGCCATGGAGAAAGATTTCCCGGAGAGCATAGAAAACAACATGAATAACTCAGATATGGTGACATTAGTCGACTCGTGCCGTCCAGATACCGAATTAGATACTGTCTTGTGAATGTATCTAAGGACGGGATTCCTGATCAAAGACCCTTTCACCAATTTCATTTTCAAGTTACCATGAACCACCTCTCCAGATATATCTATCCAAAACTCTTTTGCATTAAAATCATCTGGTGCATAACCCGAGCCTTCCGCACAACCGTATATAACATCCAACTCTGCACGTGTAAGGGAATAAGTGTGTCGCCCTATCTTGAAGCTTACCTTAGTCGGCCAGTTGCCCGAACTTCTGTCAACAGATGTCGATGCCAAAAATTCCTTTGTTTGATCCGTATAAGCTGGCCACTTCTCCGTTCGCAGTTTATCCCAACCAATCACATGAAACATCGCCTCAACATCCTCTTTTAAACCCAAAGAAGTAAGAGTTGCAGAACAAGGATATCTTGGACTACAAACATCTAATTTGCTAAGTGACAGCAAAGTCTTAAATTCAGCATCATCAAAATTAGTCGGGCGTGATACACGGACGGATCGTGGAGCCATAACAACTGCAAAACACAACAAACTCCAATCATTCTTCGAGACAAAACCATTGAACTAACAGCAACCAAGAAACATTATATCTACAACACCATCCAATAAGTCTAACACCCTCAATACAAACTCTCAATTTCCAGTGATCAAACACAATATCAAAACCTTACAACACTTCCAAAACTTTCCCATGAATTGCAACATAAACATTCTTGAAAAGAAAATACCCAAATTAAGCAAATTCCAACAATATATACCCAAAAATTGCACATAATATCCATAATCCAAACCCAAAACTAGTGCTAGGCATTTAATCAAACACCATGTGGGCATATTCAAATAAAGCACAAAATTGAAACACAAGCAATCAAAATCTCCAAAATTCCACCATTTAACACCCATAAATCGTTTAATTGAAACCAAAGCCAACAAATTTCGCAAAGATATACACATAATAAGAACATTCATAACATCAAACCCAACCCCCAAACTTAAAATCGTTCTAAGGTTTGACAATTTTCAAAAACCCCCAAGTTCGAATTTCCAACCAATTTCGCACAAAATTCAGCATGAATCTTCCATAAAATGAAGAAATGAGACAATGTAAGATGAAATAGAAAGGAAACATACTTGTGGATGGCTGAAAATTTGAATAGAAATCGAAAGAGGGAAAGAGGGTACCATTCGGGAGGAGAACGTCGCGAATGAAGTTCAGATCGGGGCTTTTTTTTTTAAATTCACGCATGGGTCCCGAACGGGACTCAACCCATCCCGTTTGGGACGGTCGGACCGGCCGGTTTTTCTGCGTGAAAAGACTCGGTCCCGAACGGGACCAATGAATCCCGCTCGGGATACGTCAAATTTGACGTCAATTTCTCCTCTTTTTTTTTGTTTTTTTATGTACAAATACCGCACAAACACCCCCAAAAACTACACCCCCCAAACTCGACATAATACCAAAAACATCGAAATACCAACATATAACAACTTAAAGACTAAAAACAATGAAAGTGTACTTGGGTTGCCTCCCATGAAGCGCTTCATTTATCGTCGGGAGCTCGACAACTTACCAGACTTACCATCATACAAGAGAGATTTCGCTTACAAGCCGAGAAGACTCGGGAGTATAAAATCTCTTGACACGGTGCCCATTCACCTTAAATCGATGCTCATCCTCAGTCTCAAGTTCTAGCGTACCATTCTCGAACACTGCATGCACCTTGTATGGACCTGCCCAACGAGAATGGAATTTACCCGGAAATAATTTCAACCGAGAATTCAACACAAGAACCATGTCACCTGTATAAAACTCTTTCACCCGGATATTCTTATCGTGGAATCATTTGGCCCTCTCTTTGTAGATTCTTGTGCTCTCATATGCTTCTTGTCTCCATTCTTCCAACTTATTCAACTTGTTCACCCGATCCTCTTGAGCCTGCAGAAAATCAAAATTCAAAGTTTTAATCGCCCAAAATGCCTTGTACTCAACCTCAACCGGAAGATGGCAAGATTTGCCAAAAACCAGTTGATACGGGGACATTCCAATCGGTGTTTTGAAAGTTGTTCGATAGGCCCACAATGCCTCATCAAGTCGCTTGCTCCAATCCTTCCGAGTCAACGTCGTCTTTTCCAACACCTGCTTGATCTCCCGGTTAGCTAATTCTGCTTGTCCATTGGCTTGTGGGTGATAGGTTGTTGTAACTCTTTGCCGCACTCCTTACCTTGCCAAGAGCTTATCCATGAGCTTGTTACAAAAGTGGCTTCCTCCATCGCTCACCAAAGCCCTGGGAATGCCAAATCGAGATACTAAAGTCTGCAAAAACCTGAGCACAACTTGAGAATCATTAGTAACAGTTGTTATGGCCTCGACCCAGCGAGACACATAGTCCACAGCCAAAAGAATGAACTTAAAACCAAAAGATGGTGGAAATGGACCCATAAAGTCGATGCCCCAAACATCAAATATGTCAACCTCAATGAAGATCTTCTGAGGCATCTCATCCCTTCGGGTTATATTCCCCATTCTCTGGCATCTATCACATGCCTTTACCATAGCAATACAATCTTTAAACACATAAGGCCAATAAAAACCACATGCAAGTACCTTCAACGCAGTTTGGTTTGCACCAAAGTGGCCCCCACTTACTGACAGATGGCAATCTTCAGTAATCTTTCTCCATTCGCTTTGATGAACACACCTGCGAATCATACCATCAGCACACCTACGAAACAGATACGGTTCTTCCCAGTAGTATAATCTGGCCTGTTTAAGAAACTTCTTTCGCTGATAAGGCTCCAAATCCGGAGGCAACACACCTGCAACCAAATAATTGCAAAAATCTGCATACCAAGGCATACTAGCAACTTCCACACTCAGAATGCTCTCATCAGGAAAATCCTCTCTAATTAACTCACCCTGATCATCCCCATTAACTGGATTTTCTAACCTAGATAGATGATCTGCTATCACATTTTCACAACCTTTTCTATCACGAATTTCCATGTCAAATTCTTGCAAAAGCAAAATCCATCTAATCAATCTAGGTTTCGAGTCTGTTTTAGCAAACAAATACTCAATGGCAGAATGATCAGTATAAACCACAGACTTTGCTCCTACCAAATAAGCATGAAACTTATCATAAGCAAAAACAACAGCCAGTAATTCTTTTTCAGTAACAGTGTAATTTAATTGAGCAGGATTCAACATTTTGCTAGCATAAGCGATAACCCTAAAAATCTTATCTCTAATCTGTCCAAAAGCTACCCCCAAAGCAGCATCGCTAGCATCACACATCAACACAAAATCCTGATTCCAAACTGGAGTCACTAACACTGGGGCTGTCACTAAAGCCTTCTTCAAAGTCTCAAGGGCTTTCACACAATCGTCACTAAAGTCAAAAGGGATATCCTTCTCTAACAACTTGAACAAAGGTTTAGTTATCTTGGAAAAATCCTGAATGAATCTCCTATAAAACCCAGCATGTCCCAAGAAACTCCTAACCCCTTTTACTGTCTTAGGCATAGGAAGTTGTTCAATTGCTACAACCTTAGCCTTGTCTACTTCTATCCCTGCACTAGAGACTTTATGACCTAGGACTATACCTTCTCTAACCATGAAATGACATTTTTCCCAATTCAACACCAGGCTAGTCTCCTCACATCTTTGTAAAACATTTTTCAAATTTTCCAGACAATCATCAAATGACACACCAAACACAGAAAAATCATCCATAAAAACTTCCATTATATTCTCAATAAAACCATGAAAAATGAACATCATACACCTTTGAAATGTCTCCAGTGCATTGCACAACCCAAAGGGCATCCTCCGGTAGGCAAAAATCCCGTACGGACAAGTGAAAGATGTCTTCTGCTGGTCTTTAGGTGCCACCACAATCTGATTGTATCCGAAGTACCCATCAAGGAAACAATAATGAGATTTACCTGCAAGACGATCAAGCATTTGATCAATAAAGGGTAAAGGAAAATGATCTTTGAGAGTTGCATTATTTAAAGCCCTGTAATCAATGCAAAAATGCCATCCAGTAGTCGGTCTCTCAATCACTTCTTCACCGTTTGGCTTGATAACTTTCTCGAACCCCCCTTTCTTCGGAACCATGTGAGTCGGACTGACCCACTCACTATCACTAGGGGCGTAGATAATGTTGTTATCCAGCAGCTTCAACACCTCCTTTTTCACCACTTCTTGCATTTTCGGATTGAGTCTCCTTTGTGGTTGTCGCTTCGGTTTGCTCCCTTCTTCAAGGATGATCTTATGCATTACTATTGACGGGCTGATTCCCTTTATGTCGGAAATCTGCCAACCTATAGCTGATCAGTGCATTCTCAGGACCCTTGAGAGCTTTTCACTCTCCACAGCAGACAACGCCGAAGCAACAATGACTGGATATGTGTCATTCTCCCCAAGGAATACATATCGGAGGTGGTCTGGCAATTTCTTCAACTCCAACACTGGAGCTTCGGTCTTGCTCCTTTCCTTCTTCAATTTTGCTTCATGTTCCTCCTCCTTCGTCCTCAACTCCAAAAACTTGACATCCTGCTTGGGTTTGACCTCCGGCATATTATCCAAAGCATTCACCATTTCTAATAATTCATCACAAACCTCATAAAGCTCATCAAAACCAATATTAGAGTTTAAAGAATCATGAATAACTTCTTCCAATGCATCTTTCTTCACATTACCAAATAACAAAGGAGTAGAAATTACCTCGATGTTATTACACTCCTCATACCTTCCTTCGTGCTTCTTCATCGCATCAGAAATAGAAAATGAAATTTTCTGATCATTGAAGCGGAGAGTCAGCTCCCCCTTCCTAACATCAATCAGTGCTCCTCCAGTGGCCAAGAACGGTCTCCCCAAGATCAAGGGCACATTCTTGTCTTCCTCCATGTCAAGAACAACAAAATCTGCAGGGAAAATAAAATCATTAACTTTTACCAACACATCCTCCACAATACCTTTCGGATATGAAATGGAGCGATCCGCCATTTGGAGAGTGATGGTTGTTGGTTTGATCTCCCCAATTTGTAGTCTCTTGAAAATAGAAAGCGGCATCAAATTGATGCTCGCACCCGAATCACATAGAGCATGGCCAAATTCCAGTCCACCAATGACACATGAAATCATGAAACTCCCGGGATCTTGCCTTTTGAAAGGCATCTTCTGCTGTATCACCGCACTGCATTCATCAAATAAGTTTACAGTTTCAAAATCCCCAAACTTCCTCTTCTGTGTCACCAATTCCTTCAAGAATTTGGTGTACCCTGGAATATCCTGTAGCACTTCAGCAACGGCAAGTTGATGTGAACCTTGTTTAAATGATCCAAAAATCTTGCAAACTGTTTGCTCAATCTCTGCTTTGCAAATCTCTGAGGAAAGGGTAGATTGCCCCCTTTGGAAATTTCCTCGGATGTGCTCCCCTTTTGTGTTTTGACTAGTTGGGGAGTCACTTCCACTTCAATCCCCTCCTCTTCTGAAACCTTGTCCTTGTGCTCCTTCTTCTCCTTGCCCAACGTGAGATCACGAGGTTCCTCATAAGACTTACCACTTCTCATGGTTATAGCACTAACATTCTTTTTCAGATTTGCTTCAGTATCACTGGGAAACTGCCCCTGTTGATGTTTCCTACTCACATGCTTCGCAATAGTTGAGATCTAATTCTGCATCTCCATCAACATACTGTCATATTTGTCAAATCGCTTCTCGAGCTCTTCATCTATCGAACTTTGCACTCTTTTTTCCTGCTGCACATATTGCTTCCTCGAATTATCACCTCCACTCATCTGATTCGATCCTTCTCCTTTATGCTCAAATCCAGGCGGTGGATTCATAGCATTGTTTGGATTCCCATAGGACAAATTTGGATGATATCGGTTGTTGGGATGTTAGGATGGATTATCGTACTGATAATAAGGCCTTCGGTAGTTCCCAAAGCCACCTCTACCAACGAAATTGACATCATCAACATGTTGAGCCTCCATCTGCCCCATTTTCATGCTTTGAATGGAAGATGAGTTTCCTCCCCTGGATGAACTCCCCATTTGTTGTTGTTGTTTTTGAGTTCTATCCAAAAGAAGTAAATCCATTTTTGTTTCCATTGAAGCCATTTTCTCCTTCATTTCATCATGGTCCTTCGTCGCAGCCACACTCTTCACAACCCTGTAATCTCTTCTTTCGTTTGGCCATTGTAACTGTTTTCTGCCAACTTTTCAATGGCCCTCATGGCCTCTTCTTCCTCCATATCAAGAAAATCTCTTCCACCAATATTATCCAGCCGCAATTGAGTGTCGTTATCTACCCCGGCATAAAATTGGCAAATTATCTGAGCATTGGACATCCCATGTTTCGGACATCTCCTCAGCAACTCTCGGAATCTATCCCATGCCTCGTAGAGTGGCTCATCATACTGCTGGCTGAATGACTGAATTTCTGCTTTCCTCTTTAATGTGAGTCCTGGTGGAAAATACTTCAACATAAATTTCTCCTTCAAATCCTCCTAGGTTCGAATTTCATTTTTGTTCAGACCCACCAACCAAGCCTTGGCCTCATCCTTCAAGGAAAACGTGAACAAATACATCCTTATTTGGTCTTGAGGGACTTGGTTGATTTTGATCATATCCGCTACCTCCAGAAACTGTATGGTGTGAACATTAGGATCTTCACCCGACTTTCCCCCAAACTGGTTCTTTTGTACCATTTGAGCAACCTGGGGTTTAATCTCAAAATGAGTGGCATCAGTATGAACGTTGAATCCAGCATTTGGTTCTCCCCTTTGCGGTCGGAACAAATTCTAAAGAGGATTCCTCTTTTCTTCCCTCGGATTACGTTCCCTTGTATTATTGACTTGAGCTCTTACTTCTTCCAACTGTCTCTCTCTCACTTGTGTTGTGTAATAATTACATTAGATCTGAAGAGAGAAAGGCTTATATAATGCTAGGGTTTGCAAAAACCCTAACCCTAATGGGCTCAAGTAGTTTGTGGGCCAGACCAGGGACCAAATGCAAATAATAAAGTGGGTCCTCTTTATTAATTAATTTCATATCCAACCCAGAACATAATTAATTAATAAAACATTGTTTTAACTTTCACCGCGGTAACAATGCTGACTCACTACTTTATTACTACGTAATTTGGAACGGGTTACTGATGCAGTATTTTTTATCAAGTAAATTATCGAACACGGAGACTCAACTCGCCCGTTGCAATAAATAAAAGAGATTGATTTTAAAACTTAAATATCTAGATGCGATCAAATAGCTTGAGGTTTTCAATTATAAAATACTGAAATCTTAGAACTTAATTCAATTAACTAAATTTAACTCCAAACACCTTATGAAAAATAACGAAAGAGAGAAAAGTTGAGGTACTTAGGATGGATTGTGTAGATTGGGAATTATGTTTGGATTTGTCAAAACAACCAATTTCCATTTATCAATTTGGATCAATTCTCTAATATAACTATTACCCTTAATATCGGTGTAATACTAGTAGATCAGCCTTTATCTCAACCTAAATCTAGGTTTATTGATTCCAATTGACTCCCAATAGCTCAAGAATTCTAGATCTGAATACCTAATCACTTATCTTCTAAATGAAACGATACCCAATTATTGTTGTTTTCTCCTACAATTTCACCAACCAATCTAGCTAGTCAATTGTGGCATATTATCCATACATGATGATCAAGAATATATGAAACACAATTTGAAATCATCAACAATAATCAAATCCTTGGAAATTCTAAACACCAAATCCAAACAATATTAATCAATCTTCCCAATCACATCCTAAACCTCAACAATAGAATTAGCTACTCATGAATTCAAAGTAAAACATCATTCTCCCCAAATTGAACATAGAAAGAGCAAGGATCAAGAAATCTTAGGAATTAGGTTATGGATCTTCAATTCCGTGATGTTTCCTATCCACGATCTCTGGTTTTTCAACTTTGGAACTGGCCCTCTATGCATTTTCTCGAGTCTCCTTTGATCCCCAAAGTTGTATGAAGTCTAACCCTTCTAACTGTAATTTTACTTGCTTTTATAGTTGAAATTCCCGCTTCGGTCCCGAGTGGAATGGTTTCATCCCGAATGGGATGGTATTCCTGAAAAACTCACAGAATTTGGCCCATCCCGAGTGGGATGGTTTGGTCCCGAATGGGATGACTTGTCCCGAGTGGGATGACTCAGCACCAAAAATTCTCGCCAAATTTCCGAATTTTGAATGGAATGATGTCTCCCGAACTTCGGTCCCGAACGGAACCATGGCGTCCCGCACGGGATGATGGTCCCGAACGGGATGATCTTGTCCCACTCCGGATGGTTCCTGTTCTTGGTCAAATTTCATTCGAAAACCTGGATTTCTTGCTCGTTTCATGCCCTGCACACTCAAACACCAAGTGAAGGTAACATCAACCAAAATAAGAGATATGTGTGTGATTTGTGCACCTAATTCACATCCATTCATGCAATTAAACACTATAAAACAACACAAATTACACACATATCAGTTACATTAAACTTAAATGATCCACATATTTAAGGTTCCGAACATTCATTAAGTAATTTGGCTTATGACAATCAGTCATAATTAATTAATATCTTATTTCCTGAGTAGTACCCTCACTCCTTTTCACTTATGCCTAAATTAAATAATTCAACCTGCAGGGTTTAGCATAATGAACCTTGTGAGCTCCTTAGGGAACATGTCCAGCCTAAGCAGGCCACACACAAAACGCAACACCAAAGATGCAGATAAAAGAGTACATGAAAGACTCGCCACCATAGCAAGTTAAAGTTTGGTCAACTTATGTATGACACTTAACCTTCCATTAAGTTTAAGATCATAACAAGTATCTAGGGATATGGCTCATTCGTATGTCAATTAGAATGGCATACCTCGTTGTTGATCCCATCAATACATAAAGATGTGCATACACATCAAGTAGCTAGGATAAGCTCACTTATGAACTGATGTGCCGCAGCTTAAACCGACAGCCTATTCAGGAACTATCTCAGTCGTGATACTGTTTATATCTCGCTAGGTCAAACGATTCATATGATCCTCTGTGATCTCCTACACACCATATGATCATCCCTATAGGCGAGATAGTAGGATATTATAGTTCGTATCATATGTTTGTTAAATTAGATAATGACTATGTTGATGTAACACATTTATGAAGACTAGTGTATCAAACAAACACACTTAATCATAAATGATTTTAGTATACAATCCCAAAAATCTCCCATTTATACTCAAAGCATAATACCATTGCTTTATCAGAGTATTAAGTGTGTCTATATCAAACCTAGCTTATTTACACGATTATCATCTTGCGATCGATCTTACCTATAGATCCAGACTATGAATGTGATCCTCATAAGTCTTTTGAGGTAAACATCGTGTAAATAAATATGCTAGACCTTCATATCAATCGCTCTCACTTTATACACATTGTCTCTTATCATAATTTCTAGTATGATATGGTACTACATATTCTATGTGTTTCACCACCTTGTGATTCTTGGGTTCCCTTGAGTTTTTCATTGCACCAACATGATCACAGTACCTTGTGATTCTATTAGGCAAACTCGGAATACACACCTCTAGAGGACAACACCGGAGTTATACTGCTTCTTGCGAAGCTAATGAAGTTGTTACACACTCAACCTTCATACCAAAATTTACATCACACTTATGTGTTAGATTCCCATGACTCCTCCTCCAAGGCCAACACATAGTTAGAGGTCGATTTATTTCCTTATGATCCTCTTGGATATCCGATACCATTCAACCCACAGGGCACATTACAAATGAATGTGTCTGTCCAGAGTTGAATTGATATTTTTTTACCATTACAGATATTTGACTTCGTTCATCGCTATATAGAAAGACAACAATCCTTTCTTGGCATGAAAGGAGTCACCATAGAATCAATTTAAGCGACTTGAGATACATGAACATCATTTTCTTGTGGTAACACAAGACTTTAATCCAAAGGATATTCTAGTATCTCATATTTCCTACTTCTGAAAATGTTCGAATAACCATCTCTTTATATCTGACAATATCTCCACACCGTTTCCGAATGTGAAAATGCCATCTACATATTGTGCAAGGAAAACCACACTTCCGTTGACACATAATTGGTACATGAAACTCTCGTACTCGATATACAATATTGAGACATTTGTTTCATGATCTTGAAGCTCCCTTAAGTTCATACTTGAACTTCCTTGGCTTCTAGACAAGATGTTGCTAACCTTACTGCACATAACTTATTTGGTTGTTCAATATATATGTCATCACCTTTTATCAAGGTACCCGTTTATGAAAAACACGGACGCTGACATCTATCTTCCAGATGCTTCGGTTCATATGTGTTGTTACGGACAAGAGAATTTGAATGGATTTAACAGTTGCAACTAGTGAGAAGATCTTGTTTTGAAACATATCTTGCTCACAAACCTAGACTTTTGAAATATACTAGGTTACCATTCGAGCATTTCTTTACCTATATATCAATCAGTTGCCTATAGCTGGAAAGATATTTGGTAACACTGATCCTGATATACAACCATAGTTGTTACTGATTCATTTCTGAATCAATGACTTGACGTCATTAAACTACATTGTTTGTCTTAACAGCTTCGTTGTGCATTAAGGGGACACTACAATGTTGTTCCTGAACGGGAAATAAGTCGAAAGATTGTTTCCTACGAACCAGTACTGTAAAGCTTGTTAAGACAACCTCCCACTGCAACAATGCTCCTTTTATTATGTTAGTTATAGGTGCTTTAACTTGTGGTTTACCGCCTTGCACGGGCGACCATGCAATTGGTACCATACCTTCCAAGGTATGCTCAATACGCCACGGGGTGTTTCCTGATAGATTTGAATTGTATTCTCCAAATCATTGGAGAACAATCTCATATTTGGATCTGTGGTTTCTTCCTAAACAACACGCTTGTATATATAGAAGAACTACCCATTGTTGCTCTTTGACAAGTCAAGATCCACTAGGGTATTTGGAACTGATTTAGAAGACATTGGATTGAGCATATACATTACTGCCTTTCGGCGCTATTCCCTAATTAGGTATACATATCCATATCTTAAGTGATTACAGTATCAATGCCTATTTAAGGCAACTGCGGAAGTAGAATCAACACATGGCAAACACGAAATAACTTCTAGAGATACAATCGCCTATTAAAAGGCCTGGTTATCATCTTATACCTCTGAGTAGTTTTCATAAGTACCATTCTTAGGAATACCAAGATTAAATCCATAATTCCATGAATTACTTAAAAGTACTAAGATCGATGTAACCATATCTCTAGTAAGATTCTTTAATATTATATCACTGTTGGCTTATGTAAACAAGTACTGAAGGGAAAAATTCATTTAATCATAATGGAAAACACTGTTATTTATCATGACAAAATAACTCTATCATAAATAACTGATAATTCATAGTAACATAAATGGAAATGAGTTTTATGCAAAACATCTCTTCAAAACTCAAACATTGTTTAACATAAATACAAAGTAAAAAGTCCATCAGCTAGAGCAGAAACTCTAGCATCTTTCTTGGAGTTGGTAATCCTGTCATCTTCAACCTTTGTTATCAGCTTGATCCTCTGCAAAGTATAGTAAACATGATTAGTAACCTTAGTAACCACTACCCACTAAGGAGTAGAAAACTAATACTAAACATGTTTCAACAACCAATGCAAAGGATGACTACCTCGTCCCTTAGTTACCAAACTTGGACAATTTACTTTCTAGTGACCCTTCTTGCCACACTTGAAACATTTGTCTTTCTTGCAATCTTTCTTTCCTTTTTTCCTCTTTCCTTTTCAATTCTTTAGCTTCATGTCATTACGACATGACTTAAAAGAACTCTTAGCAAAAGATCTGGAAAGACTTCATAATGCAAGATTGCTCCCACTGCTTCATTCATTCATATTTTCTTTGACATCACTCTCCTGACTTTGAAGCAAGTTAGAGCGGCTCACAAAAAAGACTGAAGAAGTTTCTGCTGACACAAGATCCTTGAGCATACTTTGAACAATATACTCACTCTTGTTTTTTTCAACAGAAATACTAAAGTCATCAAATGACTTCGGTAACATGTTGAGTATCAAGTCAATTTTGACATCATTGTCAATTTGACCACTCATTAACGTGTACTCATCGATGAGCTGGATGAGTGATCCCACATGTTAACGCATTGAACAACCCTAACCCATTTTTTATCTTACAATGCGCTTGATAAGACTGGATCTAGCATGTCCATCGAGCCCGTCATATGCTACGTTAAGACGTCGCATAATATTATGCACATAACATACATCAGTATAACAAAGACGCAGTGCATTTGACATACCACTCAAGATGTATTGTCTGGTCATGCCATTTGACCACATCCACATGTGATACAGTGCATGCTCCTCGTCAAAATATGCATCGGTTGGCAAACTCGGACAGGGAGTTTGCAGAACAAATAAATGTCCAAATGAATCCAAAATTTTGACAATGTCACTTTTCCATCCCGGAAAATTCGGACTAGTCAAAAAGTTTTGCACAATTGAATTAACGAGCAATGAAATAATAGACATATCTGAAAAACAAATAAGCGGATTAAAGTAAACACATACTACGAACGATTGAAACGAATATGCATAGAACCTTTAGATAAAATGATGCAATTTGCTTCCTCCCATTGCCCAAGCTAATTTACCGCAAGCTACTAAGTAGACGTTTACAACAAACGCTCAACCAAACCAAAATAGGTCCTTTAATTTCTCTCTATACCAAGTATCCGCTGGCAAAAAAAATTAATATTGGAGATCCTAAGACCAATTTCACATATCCGGAGCAAGGACATCACAAATGAGTTATAATTCAGGCAACATCTAAGCCAAAGTAACCACAATCCTAACTCCGGATGATAAAATGCAATTTAGCATACATACTCGACCCATACCGCATGCCCTTTACATCCTTTGTTATCTCATTTGGATTAATCTTAGAGACCAGTGAAAGTTGTCTCAATTCAAGCTACTAAGTAGACATTTGCCCAGAGGCTCCCACTTCTCATCTTAAACTAAATGTTTTATTTAGAAATCTCGTCGCATTAGAATTGGTAAGGGACTTCTAATGCAAGCTACTAAGTAGATGTTTACATTTCGAGGCACCTTACTTCCAATGAGAGGTCGTATTTGTGGACGTCTAATGATTTTAGTTTGAAAATAACCAAAATCAAGCTTAGTATTTTAATTTCTAAAGGTTTCATGCGCACGCATTATTTTATGTCTCATAAATTATGTCACATCTAAAATTCTATCATAAATTGACATGATCCCGAAATTTATAGACACAATTTAAAACATAAAATAAACCACATAAAGCATGCTCAATAATTTAAAATTACAACATGCTTAAACAGTAAATAAATAAAGCAAGTAAACATGTTTTCCTATTATTTACTAGTGCACACATAATAAATCAGATCAGTACGAAAATAAATAAACAAATAAATCCTCGTGGGCCCTCAGATGCGATTACATTAAAATAGATTAAATCTAACTATTACAAGATTTAATTCTGATACAGATCTTCAAACTGGGCCTCCGTTGGACTTGAAATCTGAATCGAACTGCATAAGCAACATTTGGGCTTCAAATTATGGTTTCAGACCCAAACCAGCAGCCAAACCCTGATTTTCAAGGATTGCAGGGCGGCTTCAGGCTGTCGGGCCCGAGGAGCCCAGCCGCCTTTTCGGCACCGCCCTCTAAGCAACCACCCGCCGCCTTTTCAGCACCGCCCTCTAAGCAACCACCCGCCGCCGCCTGCACAGTAGCCGTCACCCGCGATGCCACCATCTTCAACACCCATCGCCGGTCGCAGCAGTAGCCACCAATGTCGCCAACATTCTGCAGATGCGAAGCAGTCACTATCGTAGTCTTGTACTGCTCGTCCACCGATCGAAGGAAGAGACATGCAGACGAGAGGCGATGCGTCGTCACATACGCGCGCCGCAAGTGAAAAACCCACATGCCACCGCAAACCAATCGCGGCCACCCCTCGTCCACCGTCTTCCTCCCAGTACCATCGGACAGCTGCTTGAACAGCCATGAGCCACCCCAGTCGAGCAAGAATAGCCGCATGAGAGAGATAGATAAGAAAAGAGGTTGCGACGGAACCCTAGCCGCCGCGGCCTTCAACCACCTCGCACACCTCGCTGCTCAGCCCTTACAACCGCCTACCGGACTGCCATGCTCGCCAGAAATGTGTGCAACAGCGACAAAAATTGGGTGCAACCCAGCCGCAAGGAGAAAACCCTAGGGTTTCACCCTGCCGCTGCTGCCACCTCTGCTGGTCTTACTATAGCGATGCTGGAAATTGTCGTGTTCTTTGTTCTTCACTTCTTCGGATTTACAATTTTACAGATTTGGAAAATAGAAAAGTCAAAAATAGATCTAACTCTATTACATGATTTTTCCTATCAAATCTAACCACGAATTTTCTCGTGATGAAAAACAAATCTAAAAACGAGAAGGCCACAAGAACAAAAACCATCCATGATAATTCATATCCATCCACAATAAATATAAATATACATATTTATTCAATCTTAATTTATTTAAGACAGAGCCTAAAAATCCAAACATGGGCTTTGATAACAATTGTAAGATTTGAGTCTACAATAGACAACGTGAGTTGTCATTTATTTCTTTAGTCGTTTGGATCGTTCTTAGGGTATCAAAAACAAATTAGTTTGAATAAATCAGGCGAATCCTATGCATGCTCCTAATATTTAATTGCAGATGATGGATCTACGGAATACCTGAACTCCAGCATCTGATCTACAAATATAGATCGGAGATGGCAACAATGGAGTAGATCTGGACGTGGGATCGATCAAAGCTATCGTGTTCCAACAGATCTGATCTTCTGATCTATTTTCTTGCTCCTCGGAAATCTAGCGAGGATACGCTACCGTGTTCCACCAATCCTCAAAGAAGTCGATCACTCTTCCTTGAACTGGTGTAGCCGCCAATCTCTCTCTCACTTGTGTTGTGCAATAATTACATTAGATCTTAAGAGAGAAAGGCTTATATAGTGCTAGGGTTTGCAAAAACCCTAACCCTAATGGACTTAAGCAGTTTGTGGGTCAGACCAAGGACCAAATGCAAATAATAAAGTGAGTCCTCTTTATTAATTAATTTCATGTCCAACCTAGAATATAATTAATTAATAAAACATTATTTTAACTATCACCACGGTAACAATGATGACTCACACCATTATTACCACGTAATTTAGAACGAGTTGCATTAAACTTGAATGATCCACATATATAAGGTTCCGGACATTTATTAATTGATTTGGCTTATGACAATTAACCATAACTAATTAATCTCTTATTTCTTGAGTAGTACCACTCACTCCTTTTCACTTATGCCTAAATTAAATAATTCAACCTGCAGGGTTTAGCATAATGAACCTTGTGAGCTCCTCAGGGAATGTCCCCATCCTAAAGCGGATATGATTATCAACATGTCCAACCTAAGCAGGCCACATGTAGGGTTTTCCCGTGAACTGAATCACCAAAACCAAACTGAACCGGATCGATTTATGGATATTGTGCACAACTAAAATCATAATAAACCCTAGCATGCTCCTATGAATTTAATACTGAGATTTGTGGATTTAGGGTTTACCGTAACTCCGTCGAGTCTGATTCGATCTTTTGCGTTTGAATTTCCACTTTCAATTCAACCACGCAATTCGATTGTTATCTGCGGAAGTAGAAATTAGATCTCTAATTTCTTAGAATAAAAATCGAAAACAAAAGGAAGAAGAAAGAAATTTGTTCTCCAGATTAGATCTTCAGATCTGTATCCCAATGCTGTTCAGATCTACTACTGGTGAGGACTCCGTAGATCTGTGGCTTGGGCAGGACTAGAATCGAAATTCTCCTCCCTCTCTCTTCAGGATCGGCGCCCCTCTCTCTCTCTCTCTCCCTAGGGTTTCAACTGATTTGAATCTTATGAAAAGTGGCTTTTTTTCAAAGAGTGAGAGGTCTATTTATAGACCTAGGGTTGTAAAACCCTAGTCGGCTCCTGGGCTCAATTCAGCATATTTACTTGGGCCAGACCTGGGACCTAATGCAAATAATAAAGTGGGCCTATAAATTAATTAATTCCCATGTCCACAACCCATGACACAATTATTTAATTAATATTAATTCTTTTTCACCACAGAATTAGTACTGACCTACCCCTTTATTACCACATTATGAGAACGGGCTGCATTAATTGAGAATCCCCATATTTAAGGTTACCGGACATCCATTAATTAATCGGAGCCTCTGACAAGCTCTAACTACAATTAATTAATATCTTATAATTCCTGAGTAGTACCACTCAATCCTTATCACTCGTGCCTGAACTTAATCAGCCTACAGGACTTTGACACGATGAATGTTATTGAGCTCCTCAGGGAATGTCCTCATCCTATTACTCGGATATGGTTACCTAAACCCAGTCTCAGGCGGTAACTACATGAACTGTTGTTGCCCAAGATGCAGATATACGAGCACGTTACTTAGTCTCTCCACCATGGCAAGTCAAAGCAACAGTCAACCCGTGCAAACCCCTGAATCTTCGTTAGGGTTTGGACTCAATCAATATAACAAGATCTTGTATTCGCTTATGTCAGACAGACAAATACATCTCACTGCGGTCCATCAATACGCCACCTCTGCGTACCAGCATGTCAAGTAACCAAGACAGACTACTCATTCCGACAATGCCGCAGCCATCCGGACAAACGTATCCTCATACGCTGTCTCGGTTGTGATCAAGTTTATGTCTCACTAGGTCAAGTGATCATATTGTCTTTTGCGATCTACAACACGCCGTATGATCGTCCCTATCGGTGAGACAAGAGGATACCATTGTTCATACATGTAAGATTGTTAACAGATAGGAGAAATAAACTGTTGTATACTCATTATAATAAATGCTTTCAGTATACAAAACCCATCACCACACACAAACTGCCACACCCAAGATGCAGGTATAAGAGTACATGAAAGACTCGCCACCATAGCAAGTCAAAGTGTGATCAACTTATGTATGCCCCTTAGCCTTCCATTAGGTTTAAGATCATAACAAGTATCTAGAGATCTGGCTCATATGTCTATTAGAATGGCACATGTCACTGTTGATCTCATCAATACATAAAATGTACCGACACATCAAGTAGCTTGGATTATCTCACTTATGAATTGATGTGTCGCAGCCTAAACTGACAGCCTATCCAGGGACTGTCTTAACCGTGATACTGTTTATATCTCGCTAGGTCAAATGATTCATATTATCCTCTGTGATCTCCTATACACCATATGATCATCCCTATAGGCGAGATAATAGGATATTATAGCTCGTATCGTATGTTTGTTATATCAGATAACGATTATGTTGATGTAACACATTTATGAAGACCAGTGTATCAAACGAACACACTTAATCATTAATGCTTTTAGTATGCAATCCCAACAGGGCGTACGGCTGGAAGCGGCTCGACCTGGTCTTACTGCCTTTCTCGAATCGAGGAGGTTGTTTGTTCCTGTCCCTCTTGCCGAAGTTCTCTTCTTCAATCTCCTACCTTATTTGAGCCTCTGCCATCGCCATGATTTCAGAGTAGTTCGAGCAAAGATATTTCACCAGCTTCCAAAAGAGGTTTGAGCTTCTTTTTAGCCCCTTTTTGAAGGTTGATACCATCATTTCCTCATAGCAGATGGGGATGGCGACTTTCACTTCGTTGAATCTCCTTATGAATTGGTGGAGTGAATCCCCATCTTTCTGTACAATCAAATAAAGGTCGCCCAACTGCTTAGGCATAATTGTGCTACTGCAGAATTGTTGCGAGAAGAGCCTATGTAACTCAGCGAATGATGCAATATTGTTGGTTTTGAGGTGCATGAACTATTGCATCGCAGGTCCCTCGAGGCATTAGTCGAAGCTCTTGCACATGCAGGCCTCTTGGGCTTCCTCCAGAATCGAGGCGGTCTGCATTTTGAATTTATACATGGTTATAAATTTGTCGGGGTTCATCGTCCCATCGTAAGGCTTAATCACGAGGGCCATGAACTTATTTGGGATCCTAGCACTCGCGATTCTCCGCACGAAACGGGAACCGGCGTAGCCCCCTTCCACCGCTGCGGTCTGGATGATTGATCCGCGCTCTCGGTTCGGGCGATGCTCTGCCTTCTTGTGCTAATTTCCCCCGTCTGGTGGTTGCTCTGATTCTGAGCAGGGCGAGTTGAGCCCTCAACCGGTCAGGATCAAGGGCCGCACGATGGCTCTTCTCTCAGAGGAGCTCCATATCCTCCTGCATCCAGTGCATATCGGCCTCGATGTCTTCCCGGCGCGGGTGAGGTTGTTGACTGTTGGATTGTTCTTCCATCACATTCTTTCTTTCTTTTCCCACAGATAGCGCCAATTGTTGATGGGTAAATTTTAAGAAAACGAAAAAATTAAGAAAGAATACACAAGATGAAGAGAAAATAGTAATTTTATTTCTTAATAATTTCTAGGGAGAAAACTCAATCCCTTTTGCAATGACAACACAAGTATTTATAGGAGAGAAATCCTAGATTTACAAAGAAATAAGATAGGATATGGCAAGATATATCCAAATCTTGTTATACCTAAGTAAATATATCTTTTTCCATATAATCCGAGAAGAAATAATTAAATCCCATCCAGATAGAAAACAAGATATGTGTAAGATTCCTTCCTTATCTGCCTACCATTACGATCCTTTGAAAAGTTGCATCTGAGAGCGGTTCGAACCACTTGATAGTGGTTCGACCACTTGAGAGCCGTCTGAGCGCTTTATCAAACCGGCTTTGGTTGGGTTTCCTAGGCTCCTTGAAGCGAAGTAGTTCGAGGTGAAAGTGGTCCAGAAGTGATGCCCTCAAAGGCAAGGCTCCTCGAAGTGAAGCAGCTCGAGTAGTTCAAGCATCTTCTGTCTGTAGGGAAATAATAATTTGTATTTCACTCAACTGAATAATGATGTACAACAAGGTTTATATTGTACAAATAAACCAAATCTAACTAGGAATAAGAAATCTAAGATATACTAGGAATAGGAAATCTAAGATATACATAATCTTGATGAACAAGAATATATAAGATATATCTAAATATAAAGAAAATCTTAACACCCCCCCGCAAGCAAAGACGGAGATAGTCGAAGCTTGGAAATGAAGTATTCGAATAGGGGACGAGATAGACTCTTTGTGAAGATGTCGGCCACTTGATATTCAGATGGAACAAATTTCGTCTGAAGCTTTCGACTTTCAATCAACTCACGGACGAAATGATAGTCTATATCAATGTGTTTAGCCCTCTTGTGAGATACCGGATTCTGTGTTAGGAAGAGTGCACTCGCATTGTCCGAGAATATGGTTGGCGGCGAGGGCAAGTCGACCTTCAGTTCACGTAGAAGATTCGATATCCAAATAATTTTCACAGCCGTGTTCGCTATTGCCCTGTACTCAGATTCACAACTTGATCGGGAAACTGTAGGCTGCTTTTTGGCGCTTCAAGAGATTAAGTTAGGGCCTAAGAAAATCGAATACCCATATGTAAAGCGGCGTGTGTCCGGACATCTTGCCCAATCAGCATCAGAATAAGCTATCAAGGAGGATGAACCTGGAGTGAAGGTCAGACCATAACGGACGGTACCTTTTACATAGCGAAGCATACGCTTTAAAGCCTGAAAGTGCTCGACTGTTGGTGACTGTTGGAATTGACTCATAGTGTTGACGGAGTAGGCGAGGTCCGGACGGGTGATCGTGAGGTATTGAAGAGCACCCAATAAGGACCGATACAGTGTTGGATCTTCGAACGGTGCACCATCCTTTTCGAATGTAATGCCCGGGGCCAATGGAGTAGATACGGGTGTAGTATCCGTCATGTTCGCACGTTTCAGAATATCAAGAGCATATTTGGACTGTGTAAGATAGAGGCCTGATTTACTGTGATGTGCTTCAAGACCGAGAAAATAGCCGAGCTTGCCCAAATATTTAGTGCTGAACTCGTTGTCGAGGCGAGTCATGAGGGCAGAAATCCGTGAGGAGTTGTTTCCCATGGAGAGAATGAAGCTTCGGAAACGCTGGTACCACGCCAATGGGGCTTGCCGAAGACCATAAATAGCCTTTTGTAGGCGACATACATAAGTAGGATGGCGAGAATCTGTGAACCCAGGAGGATGTTCCATGAATACCGGCGCATCCAAAATGTCATTTAAGAAGGCATTCTTGACATCTAATTGATGAAGAGTCCAGGAATGCATAACAGCGATGGCGATGATGAACCGAACTGTAGAGGCTTTCACAACTGGACTGAAGGTGTGAGTGAAATCATACCCAGGGATCTGGCTAAACCCTTGAGCTACTAAGCGAGCTTTGTAGCGATCGACAGAGCCATCGGCGCGGAGCTTGGTGCGATATACCCACTTGGAGCCGACAATGTTGGTGTGCGGCAGTCGGGAAACTAGCGTCCAAGTGCGGTTCTCGTGAAGAGCTTTTAATTCCTTGAGCATAGCATCATTCCATTGAGGAACCTTTAAGGCTGACTTAATTCCACGAGGCTCCGGTAAAGCTGTAGAAGCAGTATAAACAGAAACCAAATTTAAATCAATCGGATACCGGGGTTTGAAAATACCTGCTTTGGCGCGCGTTTGCATGGGATGATGATTCTCCGGGATCTTGGGAGGAGGAGGATGTTCGACGGGTGGGGAGTTTGGACAATCGGGAATTTGATTGGGAGGTGGATTTTCGACGTGGTTTGGTGCGGCGGGCTGGGGCGTGGGAGCTGCGTGTGTTATATGGTCGGGTGGACACAGAGTGCATGGCAATGGAGAAGGAGATGAGGACGACGAATTGGAAGAAGGGGAGTTCGAGCAAACCCTAGGGTCGTCATTAAAGTAAGACGTAAGCTCAAGTCTAGATAAAGGTGTGGACTCAGCGTTACGGGAGAAGGGAAAACAAGATTCGTCGAAGGTGGCGTGTGGAGTAGTATATATTCGGTAAGTAGTGGGGTCGAGGCAACGAAAACCCTTGTGATTTGGAATATATCCTATAAAGACACAGGGAAGGCTACGAGGTTGAAGTTTGTGTTTTGTATAGTCACGAAGGCAGGGATAGACACGACAACCAAAGGTGCGGAAGGAGGTAAATGAGGGCGACGTTTTGTATAGTAGGTCGAAGGGCGATTGATCGGCTACTATAGAGGATGGGAGTCGGTTTATTATATGAATTGCCGTGCTAAAGGCCTCGACCCATAGAGAGAGAGGTGAGGATGAGTGAAAAAGGAGAGAAAGTCCCATCTCAGTTATATGCCTATGTTTTCGTTCGGCTCTACCATTTTGGGAGGGAGTATACGGACATGACTTAAGGTGATGAATACCATATCTGTGTAAGAGAGATTGAAACCTATGATTTGTAAACTCAGTGCCACCATCAGATTGAAATTTCTTGATTTTACATGAATGTTGATTCTCAACAAACGCATGAAAGTTCATAAAAGCATCATAAAAATCTGATTTGGCACGTAAAGGATAGAACCAGGAAAAACGAGAATAATCATCAATGAAAATTGCATAATAGCGAAAACCAGAAGTTGATGTAATCAGGGAAGGACCCCAAAGATCACAATGCACAAGTTCTAGTATGTGCGATGCGCGACTCTCGGAAATAGGAAAAGAAAGATGTTTGCTTTTAGCTAGCTGACAGGAATTACATAAGTTATTGTCGGAAGCAGTGGAATGAAAGGAAACTAAACTAAGCTTACGAAGAGACTTTAGAGTTTTGTGAGCAGGGTGACCGAGCCTATTGTGCCATAGCTCAAATGAGGCGGAAGGAGGAAGGGTGGGTGCCTTCGCCGTGAGGGCTAGTGGTGCGGTTTGGAGAACATACAACCCATGCCTACGTACGCCGGTAGCGAGTATCTTGCCGGTAGTCCGCGTCCGAATGTGAAACTGCGCATCAATAAACAAAACATCAACAGGATAATCATGAGTAAGTTTACTAACTGATAATAGATTTTTAGTGATGGCAGGAACCACAAGGACATTATTTAAATTTAAAGAATCTGAAAGAGGCAAGAAACCCATATGAGTGATTTTGAGACAATCACCGTTACCAACAGCGACGTGATCCTGGCCGGAATAAGGAGTCACGTGATCAAGCGTAGAGGCGTCGACAGAGATATGAGCCGAGGCACCAGTGTCAAGATACCAATCAGATGTAGAAGGTGTCGAGACTGAGCACTGAGCAGAGAAAGCTTCAGCTAACTGAGCAGTAGGAGGTGGCCGAGATTGGCGTGTGAAGGATCGGTCAAAATGACGTGGACAGTCGAAAGGATCATGATCCAGTTGACGGCAAAAATAACACCAGGGCTGCTTCTTCTTTTTCGAACCATTACTCGAACGGCCACGACCACGAGAACTATTTTTCCCACTGGACTGACGAGGCGTAGAATCACCATGGAAGGCAGCCGGCTGGGTGGCAGGGGACGAGTCGGAGCCACGAATGAATAATTTGTGGCTAAGGGCTCGCACGAGTAGCGTATCGAAGTCCGACAGCGGTTCCTGTGCCATCTGTGCGGCAGTGAATGTAGAGAAGGATGAAGACAGACCACGAAGGAACCAATGGGACTTATCAGATGGGTCGATGGATCGACCGATAGCCGAGAGTTGATCGCAGATGCCTTTGAAGCGGAGACCATATTCAGCCATGGAAAGATCGGCCTGTTTCACAGATAAAAGGTCGTCCTTCAGACTCAGTTCACGAGCTTTAGAACTGTGACTGTACGAGCGAGATAAAACGTTCCAGACGTCACATGATGTAGCACAACCAATGATAACAACCATTGATTCCTCAGTCAGAGTAGAGACCAAGAATAACTTGATGAGTTGATCTCGGGAATACCATTTGGAGTATTCTGGATTGAGGGACGGCATGCTGGATGACGAAGCGATGGTGCGGGCGGGCGCGGCGATTGTGCCATCAACGTATGTGTTGGTCCTCAAATATCAGAGTCGTTGTGATTACAACTTAACACGAAATGCAGCGGAATAAATATACGTCACTTACACTTATCGTTGTTTATAATATGTTTCTTAGCTCAAGTTATGATTTAAGTCAGTTTTCAGATATACGCTAGCAACTCTGTTGCTAGGTTTCAAATCAACTTTAAACAGTGAGTAATAAAACAGTAAATGAACTCAGAATTTTATAGTGGTTCGATCCAAATAGATCTACGTCCACTCTTTAGCTAGTATGCTAAGTATTTTCCTAGAAAAGTATACAACAGTACAAGGATTCGCCAACACTTGCGGTAGGCGGTGAACTTTCGAACCGGCCACAGCACAGCTCCTCCGTCACTTTGCACTTCTCCAATCACAGCTCCGGCCAAGTCAAGGGCACACCTTCGTAAAACTTGTCCTTCGCTATTGAGGCTTTTATAGTTTGCCCCTGAACTCAATAAACATTCGGCTAAAGCCCGTCAGAGTCGATCCTTTACAAGAGTGACTGTTGGATCTTCCTAGGAAGGAAGTTATCCCAATGATTGAAGATTCTTAACAGAAGTTCAAGAATCTTCAAGAATAAGTGTCAGATATTCAATGAAAAGACACACTAGGTTGTTGAGGGCTTTGAATGCACTTTTATCACGAGCTCTCAACTGACTACTTTTCACTTGTTCGCTTTGTCAAGGGAATCTCACACTTGTGTAGTTTGCGAATGTCGGTAGTGATGGAAGCAGTAGTTTTCTCCACTTCCGAACCTGCCTTTTATAGATGGAGATTTAAACTTTGAATCTCCATATCTGTTAGACTCAACGGCTCCTTGATCCGAGAGTGTTTGGTCTGTGACAGTCGCTTTTGTCTTTGACTTGTACTTTCCTAACTACTTAGGGAAAGTCTCGTCCTTTGTGTGAGCATTTTGTCAGAACGGCAGTGAGACTTCAGCATCCTGTATATTGCTCTGCTAGAATCCTTTGTTTAGCAGCTGAAGGCTCTTGTTGATACACAACTCTTTTATCCTTTGTTTGCTCGCTTCTCTTAGCAGTTTGATGGTTGTTGATGAATGTTAATATCTTAGCATTCTGCTGTTCAGTCTTCTAGCAGACATCATCTTGTCCGTGACTGCTAGGAATTCTTCTAGCATACTAGTCTATTACAACTCAATATAGAACCTATACAGGACTTTACAGAGTATGCTAGACTATTTAGATTTCAGCAAATGATCGACCAACTACTAAGGTTTGATCCATCAAAATCTTTTACAAATAAATCCTAAAGGAGATTTTAGGAATAATTTCCCAACAGTATGGAAGAAAGTTTTGTGTAATGAGTAGGGGCTCAATCTGAGCGTGCCAAAGAAGATAATTTGAAGATGTAAGTTTGATATTCACCATGTGAATTATCGTGGATAAAGGTAAGGTCGGAAGTTCCGAGACATCAACAGGCGCAGCCATGGATGAATGAGAGAGGCGGCGCCGATTGGAAAATAAGGGTGGAGGAAAAAACTAGGGTTTATGCCAATGTTTGGCTGATACCATGTAGGGAAATAATAATTTGTATTTCACTCAACTGAATAATGATGTACAACAAGGTTTATATAGTACAAACAAACCAAATCTAACTAGGAATAGGAAATCTAAGATATACTAGGAATAGGAAATCTAAGATATACATAATCTTGATGAACAAGAATATATAAGATATATCTAAATATAAAGAATATCTTAACACTGTCCTTAGTAGATTTTCAGGTGACATAACTTACTCTCTTGGACCGTTCATATTTGGACTGGGCCTGGATCTCAAGAGCAACTCGACCAATCCATCACGTGGGTCGACCATATCGAATCGATGATAATCGAATCACTAGACTTGATTTTACTTATCAGGCCGCATTTATTTGTAAATGGACCCAAAATGAGCGAGATCATTTTGGAGCTCAACATAACCCATTATTTCTTTACGTGGATAAAAACTAATTGTATATTATTATTTATAAAAACATACATAATTCCATATTTTGAATTATGAAAAAAATCATTTAAAATAACAAATACAGTTTCATATGAAAATGCAATATTTGATAATCTCTTGGTCGTGTAATGTTAGTTTGATTTTTTTTTTCTTATCTTATTAGATCTTTAAATAAAAAATTAATACACTCACTAATAAGTCATTAATTATATTTCTTAAAATAAAAAACTAATACATATTGATTAATTAATTCATTTTAAAGAATTAATTATTATTTTATTTTAACTTATATTCCTCCATCTGCGAAAACGTTAAATAATGGAATTAATATTTTATTAAGAGTTATAAATATAAAATGAGTTAGTGGAATAAAAAATTTGTAAGGGTGTACTTAATTGAAATGCCCAATTCGATGGGAATGTCTATTTTAGTGGGAGGAACATATTATTTTTTTATTATTGTGCCAAAATAATAAAAGAAGAAGAGAATGAAGTTGCTGCTGTGCAGGTGCAGCTGCCAAAATTGATTGATGATAGATAATTGATGCTAAATTGCTAACAAGAAAAACGCAAGTTTTAGAGTTGAGAGAGAGAGACGAACCGACCGGAAATGGAAGCTTTAGTCTGCAGAAATCTGGGAGACCCATCAGTGCCCGACAACTCGGCCCTCACCCTCTTAACGACTCACCCGATTCCCCAACTCGACTCGCCCACGGCGGTAAGAGTCCGAGTCAAAGCCACCAGCTTGAACTTCGCCAATTTCCTCCAAATCCAAGGCAAGTACCAAGAGAAGCCGACCTTGCCCTTTATTCCCGGCTCCGACTACTCGGGCACCGTCGATGCCGTCGGAGAAGCTGTCACCAAATTCAAAATTGGGGATCCTGTTTGCTCCTTCGCCGCCCTAGGATCCTTTGCCCAATTCATCGTCGCCGATCAATCCGAGTTGTAATTGTTTTTTTTTTTTTTGGTATCGCATGCATTTATTGTGATTTCGAGCATAATTGTTTTTGTTATGCTTTTGGCTTTCTTCATCTGTGCCTTTTTAAGCCATATTTTACTTTTTGCTGCATATGGTATTGTGATAAATAAGTATATCGGTTTTACTGTGATTTTCGAGGAAATTGTCTGCTTATTTCTTTGTGCTACAATCGTGAGTATATTGGTGACTAAAAAATATTCAGAATAATTTGAAAAAAAAAAAAAAAAGGTAAAGCAGTAATTGACCTTATATTCTGAATTTGCTTGAATTCAAATGACTCCCAATGTTTAACTATAGAATATAAACAAGTAATGAGATTCTTTGGGTGTATCACAGATATCTGGTGCCTAGAGGATGTGACTTGGTTGCTGTTGGTGCATTTCCGGTTGCATATGGTACATCGCATGTGGCACTTGTTCACAGAGCGCAACTGCATGCTGGTCAGGTAGTGTGGAGCTCTTACTTCTCTTATCTTAAGTATTACTCTCTGTATTTCATTATGCAATTCAAGTTTTTATATTTGTGATAAAAATTGTAGGTTTTGATGGTGCTTGGTGCAGCTGGAGGAGTTGGTGTTTCTGCTGTCCAAATTGGCAAGATCCGTGGTGCCATTGTTTTAGCCGTTGCAAGGTAACTGCATTCTTTTTACATTATGATTGCCAGCTACTAGGGTAGTGAATAGAAATTTTTGATGTGGCGCTGGTGTGATTCAGTGTTTGATTTCCTTGTATAGGGGAAGTGAGAAGGTGCAATTCCTGAAATCATTGGGTGTTGATCATGTTGTTGATTTGAGCAAAGAGAATGTCACTGAGAGTGTCAAGGGATTTCTCAAGGCTAAAAAGCTAAAAGGGGTGGATGTTCTGTATGATCCAGTAGGAGGCAAGCTCACAAAAGAATCCTTGAAGTTGTTGAACTGGGGAGCACAAATCTTGATCATCGGGTTTGCAAGCGGGGAAGTACCAGTAGTCCCAGCAAATATTGCTCTTGTTAAGGTAACCCTTTCTATTGCTCTGTTGTAGCTGGCTGGTTGGTTGGTTGTCTTCTTGTTTTTCCTATTTGTGATGATAATGCTAGAAATTTAAATCCTTAAGATACATGCAGTCACAAAGAAGCAAGGGATGTTTGTCGATTTTGTTACTAGTGTGAATTAAGAGTTGATAATGTGAATGGTGTTATTTTGCAAAACTACTGGAGAGAAACATGTTGTTGAGTGCAGAACTGGACAGTTCACGGACTGTACTGGGGGAGTCATAAGATACATCGGCCGAATGTTCTGGAAGATTCACTGAAGGAATTACTATCCTGGTTGGGTGATGGCTTGCTTACTGTCAAGATATCCCATACTTTTAGCATCCGTGAGGTGAGTAGTTGCAGTTGTTCGTTTGAATTCATAGGCTGCTGCTGGTAATAAATTTGGTTTGGTTTTTGGCAGGCAAGTCTTGCTTTTGCTGCACTCAAGAATAGAGAAGCAATTGGGAAGGTTTTGATTGTGTTGGACGATGTTAGGCCCAAGTTGTAATGCTAAAATATGGAGCAACTGTTTTCCTGTTGCAACAGCATTTAGATATGATATGAATAAGTGAATTGTGTGTGTTGTTGAGGACAGTTTATTTGTATTTTCTGCCAAATCACCGCCCTTTAACAATCCTGCATTTTCACAAAGATATCATTATTATGATATATATAAATGTAAAAATATTCCAATTTAAATGTACAAAATGGAAGATTGAAGTAAAGTTGTTGGATGGTAACGTAATATTGAAAGGGTTTGCTTGTGATCAAGAGGTGAGGTTATGGTTCTTATATTTTGACAACCATGATTGGTCGGCAATGCCTTTGATTCAGTTAACACTTCAATTAACTAATTCAAATCTTCGAACATTTATGGTTATCTAGTTATTTTCTCTATCTACTGTTACATCTCAATTCTTCTTTTTTTTAAAAAAAAAAAAGCTTTATCAACTCTATTTCCTGCATACTTTGGTATAGTGGACGATATATATATATATATATATAGAGTCATATTCATATGACAAGTCCCTCCTGGATGTGAGATGAGAATAGATCTTGGCCATTAATTTAAAAGTTTTAATGGCCTTGATTGTATGACATAAATAACATTTGGATTTAATTCTTTTATTATTTAATTACTGAAGGGTGTATTGGGAATTAAGAAATACCCATGATATTCTTTCCATAACCATTTCCTTAATTTATTCCTCCAAGATTTACAATATACGTTTATTTCATTTAGAATATTTCTTTTTTACATTATACACGTTTCACTGGTTTTTAAATCTTGGAATCTTGTTTAATCGATCATGAACTCAAGTGAAGGTATTTTTATATTTTTGATTTTTTTTTTGCATTATATTGTATGTAAATGTGCATAATACTTGCCTGTATAATTGCATTACTTTTTAAGGGCTTCTATTTTATTGCATAGTTCACGTCACCTATTGATTTTTTTATTTTTTGCAAATAAAGATATGTTCACTTATGGAAATGGCGATGTTCAGTAGTCTTCCCATCATATTTTTTATACAATTTATATAAATGAGGCCAAAAAACTCAACAGAAATATGGTGGTTTAATTTAATGAAAAATCTTAGTTTTTGGAAGACATTAATTTATTTGCATTATATTGTATCTAAATTTGCATAATACTATCCTGTAATATTGTATTAATTTTAAGGGCTTTTTTAATACATAATGTATTAAAATGATGAAGTTTTGTCCTTGAGTTTTTTTGCATGAAGGTGTTTTTATTATTATTATTATTTTTTTGCATTGTATTGCATGTGAATGTGCATTAAACTCCCATGAAATATTGCATTATTTATTTTTTATAAATTTAATGATTGCATTTTGTATTTATTGTATTGTACTTGCATTATTCAAGTCTGTATATATGCATTATTTAGGCCTCTAAATTTACATTATCTTGATTCGAGAAATTGTAAAAAGGTTAGGAAAAGTGGAAGTAATTACAAATATATTGTTATTTATTTGTTTTCTTATGATTTAGTTGTTATTTTTTTAATTGTTTTAAGATGTATGCAGACTTTTTGTTAGGAAATGCAACTTTTATGAATATATTATTATAATACAATATCCGTTGCTAGATTCTGCAGATTTTATATTCATTCTAATTGTTGTTGATTTTCGTTTTTATATGTTTCATATAACTTGATTGATGTTATTACATTTTTTTAAATATATTGTACATACACTACCTTTTTAATATAACAATGCAATAGTTTAGAACAGAGAATGCAACTTTTTTTTTTTAATCCGAAGAATGCAACTTTTAAAATAGAATAATGTAATATTTTGCCACAAATTGATTTTTTTTAATCTGCTGCATTTAATATATAATGCAAAATAAACAAAAAATGAAGAAAAAAAATGCAACAAATTACAATAGATAATGCAACTTTATTAGTATAACAATGCAATAGTTTATGATAGATAATGCAGCTTTTTAAATAGAATAATGTAATATTTTGCCGCAAATATATTCATTAATCACCTTATAATCAAATTCAAAAATATATTATCCCATAAATCCTAAAAGTTTGTACAATTAATAAAAATTAAAATCCATATAAATACTTATAATCGAATAAATCGACATGCCCGTGCCATAATAATCACATATAATATCTCAAAATGCAATTATTAGACAAAAATTCACAAAAAATAAAATAAAAAACTCTCCGCATGAAATTACAAATGTACATATCAAAACAAAACAAAAAGTCAGAAAATTTGAAATGAAAGCAATATATCAACAACGATTTATCCTCGCCGGCATCGGTCGATTTTTTTTTTTTTAGCAGTTCGTCGTTCATTGATAGATTTGCAGTAAATGGATGTAGTTAATTTAATTGAAATTCAATGATATGAAGTGGGTGGGAATTAGCTGCAATAATTTAGGAATTACATTGCGGTATTTCAGGAAAATCAAATGGTAGTGGGATATTGGATTTCAGAAAATTACAGATTAGACCTTATAATGTATCTTTTAAAGCTAATTAATGCAACAATATTTTATTCATAGAAAATAAATCTTGAACGTCCAATTTTAATATGAATGAATTGGATTTATTCTCATCTAGCATCTAAGGAGGGACTTGTGATAATAACGCATCCATATATATATATATAGTAGTGATCATATGAGAATAGTTTTTAGTATGAGAAATGAGAATAAATCTTAGTCTTTGATTTTGTGATTGCAACGCTTATGATCTATTTCACTCCGTAAGCAGTTTTTCTCGATTATTCAGCAGTGTTGCAAAATTAAGGTTACTTTTGTAATTTTAGCCTTTTTTAAATTTGAAATAGTATCTCATCAGATTTTTTATTCCTTTCTTCGCGCGATTCGATTTCTTCTTACTTCTTCGTTCGATTTGATTTATATTTCTTCTGTCGATCAGATTTTTTTTCTTTCTTTCTGGATTTCATATTCGTGTTCGGTCTCAACTTTGTTAATTGTGCATGAATATAGTTATTAAAAAAATCTTTTATTCAGATTGACGTTCATTTTTACTTTTATATTGTGCATCATCTTTAGTGTTAAATTTATGCATTTTTGTATCTTACAGATTTTTTATTCCTTTCTTCGCACGTTTTGATTTCTTCTTCCTTCTTCGTTCGATTTGATTTATATTTCTTCTGTCGGTCAGGTTTTTTTTCTTTGTTTCAGGATTTTGCATTCGTGTTCGGTCTCGACTTTGTTAATTGTGCATGAATATAGTTTTAAAAAAATTATTTCATTCAAATCGACGTTCATTTTTACTCTTATATTGTGCATCTTTAGTGTTAAATTTATGCATTTTTGTATCTTACAAGTTCATTTATTCCAAAGTGTGTTGATGAGATGAAGCGTTTTAAGGCCGGGGTTTTAGAATTGTTGATGATGGTATTGAGTTCTATATGGACTATGCTCGTGTTGCTGCTTTGAAGAAGAAGATGTTTTAAGGTTTTTATGGTCGATCGGTTCCTGAAAATATTGAAGTGTTGCCTCTAATTATTGTGAAAACCAAAGGCAGTGGAAGTCGAATTGCTTCGAGGAATGAGAAAGCTCTTAGAATGTTGGATAAACCAATGAGAATGTGTGCAAAATGTAAAAAGTTGACATATCATGATTCATGGAATTGTGTTAAAGTCAATAAGAATGTAACCAAAAATGCATGATAGCATTCTTATAGATGCACGTAGGATGGTCAAAAATGAACTTTCGATAGTTAATGCGGTGTAATTTTATTTTTTTTAATTCGTATTTATGTAAAAATGATATAAATCGAGCTAAAAATGAAGTAAATCGGACTTAAAATGCAGGTTGTTGTTTGTGTTTGAGTATTTTTACAGTTTTAGCCTTTACTGCAGGATATTGGGGCAAAAATGCCGCGTTTTTCAATTTGCTGAGAATGAATCATGTTCGTCGATATGATGAGATGGACGCGCGAGATCTATTTTTATTTCTCATAGTAACTTCTATTCTCACCTGATCACTACCCTATATATGTGTGTGTGTGTGCGCGCGCGCGCGGAATTTGTATTTTTTAAGGTAAGTTTGACTAGAAATTATATAATTTTCTGTAAATGCAGTTACAAACTTAAAGTTTGTGATCATGCACTCATTCATTAATTTTTATCGAATCAGAGCAAAATACAGAGATTCAGTCGACTGGCGCATTACGAATTGAGGTCATTTTTCAATGTCTTACCATCTAAGTTCCAATTTTGAAATTAGACTACCCCATTCATGACTCTTGGGAAAAGTCATAGGAAAAGACAAAACAAAAAATACATAAAAAAATATCAAAAATGAAAATACGGGGGTGATAGAGCATGACTTTGGCTCCCCTATGACTTTCCACTTTTTGGGAGTCATGGTGAATCATCCAATCATTTATTGTCATTTGGTAGCATCTGATTGGATGATTAAATAATATAGATAATAAAGCTATATAATTAATATTATGTATAATAAGTAATAAAAAATTATATCAAAATTCATGTTTTTTCTCTATAAATAGAATCTAATATTGATATATTTCTACACCAAAATCAAAACTCTCTATTTCGCTATTAATTTAAAATTTTCACTTTTTTAAGTGTGTAAAAGTGTATTTTTACCTTAAATATAAATTTTATATATATAAATTTTTGTTAATTATTTTAAATTTAATAAAAAGTTGATATTGATAACATGTATTAAAAAATAAAGTAAAAAATAAAAAATAAAAAATAATTTAAGTTAGGTTAAGGTAATTGATGGGAGTATAAATTAAATAGGGTTGTGGGTTGTATATGATGGGTTTTGTATACTGAAAGCATTTATTATAATGAGTATACAACGGTTTATTTATCCTATCTGTTAACAATCTTACATGTATGAACAATGGTATCCTCTTGTCTCATCGATAGGGACGATCATACGGCGTGTTGTAGATCGCAGAAGACAGTATGATCACTTGACCTAGTGAGACATAAACTTGATCACAGCCGAGACAGCGTATGAGGATACGTCTGTCCGGATGACTGCGGCATTGTCGGAATGAGTAGTCTGTCTTGGTTACTTGACATGCTGGTATGCAGAGGTGGCGTATTGATGGACCGCAGTGAGATATATTTGTCTGTCTGACATCAGCGAATACAAGATCTCGTTATATTGATTGAGTCCAAACCCTAACGAAGGTTCAGGGGTTTGCACGGGTTGACTGTTGCTTTGACTTGCCATGGTGGAGAGCCTAAGTAACGTGCTCGTATATCCGCATCTTGGGTAACAACAGTTCGTGTAGTACCGCCTGAGACTGGGTTTAGGTAACCATATCCAAGTAATAGGATGTGGACATTCCCTGAGGAGCTCAATAACATTCATCGTGTCAAAGTCCTG
>JAPKLW010001503.1:48417-85221 GCA_026898455.1 Plectranthus barbatus | reverse complement strand
AGTAGTAGATCTGAACATCATTGGGATACAGATCTGAAGATCTAATTTGGAGAACATATTTCTTTCTTCTTCTTTTTGTTTTCGATTTTTATTCTAAGAAATTAGAGATCTAATTTCCACTTCCGCATATAACAATCGAATTGCGTGGTTGAATTGTAAGTGGAAATTCAAATGCAAAAGATCGGATCAGACTCGACGGAGTTACGGTAAACCCTAAATCCACAAATCTCAGTATTAAATTCATAGGAGCATGCTAGGGTTTATTATGATTTTAATTATGCACAATATCCATAAATCGATCCGGTTCAGTTTGGTTTTGGTGATTCGGTTCACGGGAAAACCCTACAGTATAGGTGGATGTGAGAGAAATTAATATTTTATTAAATGTTAGGTTATGTGGGGGTTATGAATGGGGATAGTCTTAGGTTCTGCTTTCTTGGCTACCGTATTTAATACTCCCTCCATCCCAATTTATTAGTCCCACTTTCTTTTTTGGTTTGTCCCATTTATTAGTCTAATTTCCTAAAATAGCAAACTTTTTCACGCTCACCAATAAAATATTAATTCCACTACACTCACAAACATTGGTTATTGTGTCATTTCAAAATTGGACTATTAATTTGGGACAAAGGGATTATTATTTATTCAAATTAAAAAAGTCCATATCAATGATAGGTGGGTATGTAACATGTGACTCAACAAATTTTGTGGATATAACTTATGAATTGATAGGGGTGTAATCAAATCGAGTCAAGTTGAATAGTATTGTGCTTAAGTTTGATTCGTTTAATATTGGGTTGAGCTTCGAACTTTTCTATCGAATATTTTGAAGTTTACGAACTTAATCGATGCTAAACAAACTTTCTAAATATAAATTATATTTCAAATATTCATTATATTTTTAAAAGTTAAATTTATTTGATCCAAAAATAATATCATATTTATACTCAAATTCAATTTTTCCTCATAATTACAAAGATTTATATCATTATTGTTACTCTTAAATCATGAAAATATTAATTTTGTAAAGTTAATAATTTTATACTTCTTACTAAGTTGCTAAAGAGCTCACGAGTCAAATACTATAAAGATCAATTTTGGTTCATTTAATAAATGATGTTCACTAAACAAACTCAAATGAACTTTTATCTAGTCGAGATCCAATTAGTTCACGAATAATTTAATTAATTTACAACCTTCTGAATCGATATGAAATTAACGCAGTTAATGATGGAAGACATTCTTATGCAACATAATAAAGTATTGTACTATATTTCCATAAGAGAGCAAAACTTGAACAAAATTTCCTAATTAAGTGAATTTTAGGATATATATTAAAGGTTTTTCGAGCAATCATATGATATTACTCTTCGAATCCCTTATTCTAATGTCAATTCTAAAGTCTTTATTTTATTATATGTTAGAATTTCTTTTCTTATACATTGTTTTGATTAGTCAAACATATCATTAGATAGAGTGTCTCTAGCTAAGTTAGTCCTTACTTATAATGTTCTGCATATGGATTATTGAGTCAAAGTTGATCACAAGCCCTTGGAGATTTGCTAACGAGATTTTCACCAGCTAATGAGCTTGTTTAGGTTGTTGGCTACATGCCGTTACCAGCAAGAAACATATGAAGGATGTTGGATGACACGTCATCACCAGCTGGTGGACCACCAGCAAGGAGCTTACCAGCAGATGTCACTAGCAAGGCGATACCCAACCAATTAGAAGAGACACTAACTAGCCAAAACAAGCAAGTGCCTATCAAGAGAAGTCCAGACTTTAATAAATGGAATCTTAAAGTATGTGACACTTAAAAGCTTATTCATCTAAGGAATTCATGAGCAAACATTCCTCGAACTGACTAAAAGAGTCGTTCTGATCAATGCAGCAAAAGTCCACATGCTCTTACAGAAAGAACACTGCAGGTCAGAAAAAGTGAAACTTAGATATGACGTGTTCATTTTGTCACACAATGGCTCCAATCGGTTTGAAATTCAAATCTTCCAAGGAAGCATCTAATAGAGGCTGCAACCACCTTGAGACGGTAACCAATTCTCACTGAACTTCTGACCTTCTATGAATTCAATCGATCTCTCAAAAGCTACCAACTCAATACATCAAAAAAATTTCAGGTTGTTCTATCAGTTTTTCGTGTTCTTTAATGTTTTCTGCATCTAGCAAGAGCTACTTCTATTTTCTTACATTCCAATTAAGAAAACATATTGGAGTTAACACTACTCCAGTGGTAACTGTCACGGATGTATGCCGCAACCGGACGTTCTTGAGAGGAACTTTGTGCGGTGCGTCCTCACATCGATCAAAAAAAGCGAAGGAGAGCAAAGGATTTGGCGAGTGCGCTAGTGGACTGGTGGATGCGGAATAAAATGTTCGATATTTTTGTAATCTTCAACTTAGTGATTTCCAAACTGCTCGTCTGAAGAGAGGACGTAGGACGGTTTTCCCTAACCCTCTATAAATTATTTGCATTATTTACGGCTTTATTTATTTTCTGTATCGGATTTAAAACACAGTACCTCAAATGTTGGCGTGTATTACTGAAAACTGACTAAGTAATATATTGCTCACTAAACAATCATTTTTCTAAACCCAAGCTGGTGCCAGAATCACCAGCTTGGAGGGCCCAACCTAAATGACTATCTTCGGTTGCACATCACTTAACTCTAATTTGGGACCAGCAAGATCAGAGCGGTTGGTCTTTACAGACTAGCTATTTTGAGTCACTTAGGACCAGATTCATATTCCTTACGGTTGTTTTTGTGATAAGCTCATATTTATACTCACTTATCTATATTTTTCTCCATTGTTTTAGTGCAATTTGTTTATGTTTTTACTTATTTTTGTGCATGAGACTGTTTTAGAGAATGTTATGCCCTTTGTGGTAAGTTTTGCAGGTATTTAGGGAAGAGGTGAAATGATGAAAGAGTTGAGTTACACAGAGTTGTCACTTCGATTGATGCACAGGAAATCGACCAAGTTGGAAAACGAAGCCAAAAACCCAAAGTAGAACCTCTGTATTGATCGACGTGGTGCATGTCGATCGACACAGAGGTCGGATGTCGATCGAGAACAAGTCAGGAGAAGGAGAGCTCGACACTGGCATTTCTGTCGACTGAAATGCTCCCTGTCGATCGACATGGAGGGCTAGGATGCAAATCGACACAAGAAGCAAGCCCGGATTTCGACTTGATGCTTGTGTCGATCGACACAGAGGCCCGACATGGAGATTTTGGCCTGTTTTGATAATTTTTGCTATTTTAGCCTAATACCCTGTTTAGATATTTTAGCCCCTCTATAAGTACTCTATTATTTTGCACGAAATTTTACACTGAGAACTTGGATTTTTGGAGAGAATATTGCAACATTGGAGTTTTTTCCAAGACATTTAAGGTTCCTCTTTATTTGTAAGTTAATTTATTATATGTTTGCTTTTGTTTTAGTCATGTTTTGTGGCTAGAACCCTAACAGGTTCTAGGGTTATGATTTATCTTTTCTGATGCATGCATAATTGAAATCAACTCTTATGGCATGGTTTAATTCTCTGTGATTAATTTAATAATCTAGATTAAAAGAATGACCGAGAGGTGAATTAAAGTCTAGGTTTAAAGTTATCAATCGATGGATCGAGAGGTGAAGATTGTTAATAGGATGAGAGAATTAAATATGTTTGTTTTCTATCTTGAAAGGAAGAAACTTGCATAGCAATTAATTAGATAATTATTGAGATTAACTAAATTGGTGTTCTTGAGACCGAGAGGATAAAGTCACTGTTTAGTAATCTAGGGTTTAATTGTCTAACCAAGGAATTTAATCCACTTGAATTTTAAATTATCCCCATTGCTGAGTTGATGAATTTGCGTGTTGATGATTAGAATATCTGTCCTAGGATCTGTGTTTCCCTTTATTGTTTTCAAAAACCCTTTAATTTTATGCACTTATCATTAAATTTCCAAACAAAATCCCTTTTCTATTTCCTCAAACTTCTATGTTCTAGGAATCATAGCTAGTACTTTTGGTATTTCATTGCACAGTCCCTTGTGGATAGACCACCTTCGGGTGTAAAAATATTATTTGCTCATTGTTCCGACAATTATCACTTTGTTTTGTGCCTTAGCGAGCAGGTAACAGGATGAACATCTTGAAACTTTCACCATATAATGCACATAAATTTGCAGTATGTAAGAAGAGATCCATGATCTAGTTGAAGAACTTCCATCCTGAGATGGTAGACATGCTAAAAACAGGACCATCCAAATCCTGAAGGTCAACGTTTGACTAAGAGGTGAAGAAGGTCTAGAGACGGTTCTCAAATCGTACGCGGAGTGGACCACAGAGGATAAGAAGCGCGTCCAACTTAATGCCATTGCTTATGAGCTAATTCTCTCATATCTTCTGGAGGCTATGACGGACGACGTGATAAAGTCTGACTGCGCGAATGAGATGTGGGACTACCTCAACAGTCTGAGCCAAGAGAGGGACCGAATGAAGCGCAACAAGCTTCAGGTCTGGTCGATAAGTACGAGTCATTTATGATGCTTCATGGAGAAAGCATAAAGGACATGGAGGCTCGTTCTAACTCTATCATCAGCAAGTTGAAGACCTTGGACAAGGTATACTCAACAGCAGATCTAAATACCAAGATCATGTCCAAGATGTCAAAGGATGATTGGTTTGTGAAGACGACCACGCTGAAGGAGAAATGTTGGTCCCAGATCAGTAGACATGGCCACGGGCCGGTTCCGGAAACCAGGGCCCTGAACCGGCCCGTCTGAAGAGCTGCACGGTTCCGGTTCCGGGCCCGGAACCGGCGGGGTTCAAACGGTTTTATCTTTTTTTTTTTTAAATGAATTGGTAATTTTGTTTAGGTTTGTAATTTTGTTTAGGTTTGTAATTTTGTTTATTTTGTTCACAAAATAATGCATTAAATATGAAATATCAATTAATCATAAATAAAAATAAACAAGCAAATTAATTATTAAGGAATGGATAAATGATAATCAATATTGAATATAAATTTACAATTTATTCAAGTTTCAACTTTAAACTATACAATACGTTTCAAGTGATACAAATTAAAAGTTACAATACAACTTACAAAACTAAAAAAATTACAATTTACAACTTACAACTTACAAGTTACAACTTACAACTTACAACTTAGTAAATAAGTAATAACATTTAGAAATAATTAATTGAAAATTAAAACTATAAACAAGCTTTACATCTAACACCCAATATGTTACATAAACATTAAAAACTTTGTTATATTTTAGAATGTTATTTAATAATTTATTCTCAATTTTTTATTTTAAAATTTTGCTTTGATACTAAGCAAGAAAGATAGATAAAATATTTTTATCTATCTTTCTTGCGTAGTACCAAAGCAAATTTTGAAAACAAAAACTTGAAAATTAAATATTATATAACTTCTATAACTTAGAAAATTTTTAATGATATATAACATATTCGATGAGAGAAGTAAATCACGAATATATTTTTAATTTTCAAAAAATTTATAAAAAACTTTGATAATATTTAAACAAAATATATCATATATTTATTATTTATAATTTAAATTATAATTAAATTAGGGGGCGGGGAGGGGTTAATTGAAAGGGCTTGCACTTAATTTTTTACCTTAAAATTAAGTTGCCTACGTATCCCTTACCGAAGGGAATCAAAGCCCACGTAGTTCGCTTACCTTACTTACCTTTACGGCTTTACGGCTCTAATCGGAGTCAAAATCCGCATCTCCAAGGCCATCACTTGGGTTGGTGCTAACACTAGTGTCGGATTCGTAGACTTCGTCATCGTCGATGATGTATTTCCAATCATTCTCTTGAGCCTTCATCTCCGCTTTTGTCCAATCTTTAAGTAATATTTGGGCTTCAAGGTTTTGAGGAGTCAAGTTTGATCGCCGCTCATCCAAGACATATCCTCCAATGCTAAATGCTTGCTCCACGGCCACCGTTGAAGCCGGGACCGCAAAGAACTCCTTCGCCATCATGCACAATATCGGATATTGTTGTTGTCGCCTCGACCACCAAGTTAGCAAATCCACTTGGCCATCATCCTGCACGCAATCACCAACATACCTTTCCAACAAATATATTTCTAATTCATTAACTTGTGAGGCACTAGTCCCTAAAGTGTTTTGTGTCATAATTCTTTGTAATTTAGCTAAAAATGGATTAGAACTAGAAGATGTACTACTAGTGCTACCATATTGTCCACTATGTGATGATTGAGGTCTAATATTTTGCACTAAATGACCATAATCTCTAGAATAAGCTTCATAAACTTCTTGTAAAGTAATCTTAAGATTACTTTTAATTTCTTCGACATTAGGGAGCCCTAACTCTACATGCGTCATTAAGTGATGATCTTCATCACCTACATAATCAAGAGAATAAAAACAAGCATAATATGCATCTATTAAATTACAAACACCAACATATTTCATACTAGGATCTAAGCATTTGGCAACCAAAAACACATCGGCAATTTGCCTAAAATATTTAAGACATTTCTTAGTCATCTCATAAACAACATATTTTAAATTATCACGAGCACTACAAGCATTTAATTGTGCGGCAATAAAACAAAAATGGTATAAAACACGTGGAGAAGTAGGATAATAAACACCCGATAAATCTTTAGTAGCATTACAAAAAACTTGTAACAATTCATTCAATTCAAAACATGCATCCCAATGACAAGATAAAATATTAACATCATCATCAACTTCATTTCTAAAAAACTCAACTAATTGTTCTCTATATCCAAAAGTAGCATTTAACATTTCATAAGTAGAATTCCATCTAGTACTTACATCGGTAGGGAAACGTTTTGGTACTAAATCTCTAGTTTTACAATATTTAGCCCATTTTTTTGCTACTTTAGGTTTATTATGTATATAATAAACACAATTTCTAATAGGTTCAATTGCTTCACTAATAACTCGCATGCCATCTTGTACACCTAAATTAAGAATATGACATATACATCTACAATGAAAATATTTACCTTGAAGAGTAGGATTTAATTCGTCAAGTAGTTCCCTAACGGCGGCCGTATTAGCACTAGCATTATCAAATCCTATAGAAAATATTTTTTTATGTATTCTATATTGATTAGCAATTTTTATAATTAATCTAGCAATATTATGTGCCGTATGATCTTTATTAAATTTCCTATATGCAATTATTCGTTTATTTAAAGTCCATAAATTATCTATCCAATGACAAGTTATACCCATATAATAGTTTTTAACAATACAATCCTTCCAAAAATCGGAACAAATAGAAACTCTATGATCAAGTTTGCGCAAATCATTTCTTAAATTTAGTCTATATTTTCTAACTAAACTTCTAATAGTCCTAGTCATAGTAGTACGTGCAATTCTTTTAGCGGCTGGTTGATAATATTTCATAACGGTTTCAAAATGAATGCTATCGGCAAATTGAAATGCTAAAGACTCAACACATACAAATTTAGCCATTTCTTCTTTAGCTTTTTTCTCATTAAAAGTAAAAGTATAATGAGAAGGATGATTACTACTTACTTGAGAAGAAAACATAGGACCAAGTTGAGTTTGAGTTTGAGGGATACCTTCCTCTCGTGGATGCTTTTGAAGGATGTGACGTCGATAGGTACCATAGCCACCTCCGGCGGTAAATTTATATTTTTTATCACAATAATTGCAAAAAAGATCGAATTGCTCGGGCATATCTCTTTTTTGAGTTTTACACTTAACTTTACGAAAATGTTTAGTAAAAAGATTAGACTTTAAAACTTTACCTTGCTTACCTTGTGTTTGAGTAGCCTCCTCCTCCTCCTCCTCCCCCTCCTCTTCATCATGTGTTGGTTGAGGTTCTTCTTCGCCTTCATTGTCATCGCCTTCATTGCCTTGACTTTCGCCTCCATGTAAGACGTTAGCTAGCATCTCCTCTTGTTCCCTCAATAGATGTGCACCATATTCCTCAAATTGTTGTTGTTGAGCAAATGTCTCATCATCAAAAATAGAATGAATGACACTATCATGATGAGAAGAAAAATGATGATGAGTGGAAGAAGGAGTGGGAATAGATGTATCATCATTTTCCCTAATATTGATGGAAGATGAACGACGACGAGATGATGAACTAGTACCACTACCCCCCCTACCCGTATCTTTTGCCTTTCCCTTGGATTGAGATGATTTAGAAGACATGATGAAATTGAAGGAAGAATTAAGAAATGAAGAATATGAATTTAGTAGACTAATAAGCTATAAAAACTATACTAATTGAACAATAAAATTGAGCACAAGAGATGAAGAGAGCAAATTGAGCACAAGAGAGAAGATTGAAAATTGAGAATGAGAGAGGTGTGGTAAAAATGAAGGGGGGGGGGGTATTTATACTACAAAATTTGTATTTTTGAAGATTAAAAAAAAAAAATTTGAAAATCTAGCCGTTGGAACCGCCGGTTCCGGGCCGGTTCGGCGGTTCCCACGGATCTCGAGGCATTTTTAGCCGTTGGATTCTCCAACGGTCATGTTCCGCACCCGGGCCGAACCGGCCCATTTTCCCAAAAAATCAAATTTAAAAAAAAAAATAGAAAAACCGCTGGTTTCGCCGGTTCGGAACCGGCAGTTCGACGGGCCTAAAAAACTGGAACCGGAACCGGCCCGGCTAGAATAGGCCACAGTTCCGGTTTGGAACCGTCCCTGCCGGTTCCGGGCCGGTTCGACGAACTGGCGGGCCGGTTCTGGGCCGGTTCGGCCGGTTCCAGGCTGAAGTGGGCACCTCTACAGATCAGAGTATGTATAATGTGCAGCGAAAGTATTAAGACAGTTTAATACACTCTAATTCGCGGGCAGTTCAGTTTCTTATCACCACAATTTTTATGTGACAGTTTTAGAAACACAGTTTATGTTATCCAGCGGTGTAGATTAACAGTTTATAGTTAGAGAATTAACAGTTATACACTTCAACACTTTCAAGGTAAGTGTTGAAGGTTTCAAGATATAAGTTGAAAACTGTTAAATGCGTAAAGTAAGTAAAGCTATAAGCGACACATAATATTTATAGTGGTTCGGAGCCTTAAGTCCTACGTCCACTCTTCGGATATCAGATTCGGAAATTCACTAAGTTACGAAGATACAGTCCTCACGATCTATAGCCAATTGCTGTAGAGACCTTCGTCCACAGCACAATGGATCACTCGCCCAGGTGGTTGTACTTTACTCCTTTTTTCAGTTCATCGAAGGCTCTCTGTCTTCTCTGTGAACTGAAAGTCGTTGAAGTTGGACTGAGGACAAACCTCCATTTTCCTTCTTCGGTAGAATGGATGGTTGAGTTCTTCGCAGAACGTACACCAGTTGGCAGTTGCCCATAATAACCTGCTCTTCCTTTGCAAGACCAGACTGCTGTGTTCTTACTCTGAAAGTGAGAACACCAAGTCAGTAGATTAAGTCAGCGGACTTAATCCTCGTGTACTCAAGGTCACACGGTGAATCTCCAAAGATTCTCTAAGCAATGAATGCTTCGTGTTCAATAAATGAACCACGGTATTAATGCCTTCTCTCTAGAGAGCGTTTAATGCTTGAGCTTTAACTTCAGTAGAGAGGCAAGTATAAATGTGTCGGAGATTCAAGGATGCGAAGGTTTTCAGAGGTGCAAAGGTTTTTATGTCTCTGTTGTTCCTGCTATTTATAGGTTGAAAACCAGAAAATAGCCGGTATAGACATTTTGAGGGATGTCCAATCATAGTCCATCTTTTTCTAAAAACAGTCGCCTGCTTTTCTACTTTTTCTGCAACACTGTCCTGATTTGCAGGCAGTTTGTACTTGATGTGTTAGATGCCGAAAAACGTTGTACAACAGTCGCAACTGAGTGTCTGACTGTCTTTTATCATTGACTTCCTTAGAGTTCTTCTGCGACTGATTGGCATCTTGCTATGTACGCATTCCTTGACGCAAAACTGTCCTGGTCTGAAACTGTGAGCGCCTCTCGACAGTTTCTTTGTAAGCACTGAATCCACACTTTTCTTGAATACCCAAGCTTCGACAGGAAAAACTATCTGCACAGTTTTTCGTACTCTTTGCTCTGCTGCTCTTCGTCCTTTATGTTTGACAGTTATCTCGTTTGAATAGCGTCTTCTTCAAAACTGTTATACAGTTTTGACAAATCTCTTCTCCTAGACTATTACAACTGGATCATCATATACAAGGATTACATGAGGTAATAACTCTAAGACCTAGACTTTGGTATATAATTTTTGACACATCAAAACATCAATTTAAGGTGAGATTTCTACATCAACACCTAACAAGAAAGATCTCTTCAAGATATCCACCAATGAGTTGTTTGCCCAACTGCAAGTGCATAAGTGGGACATCAAGAGGCGAACAAAAATGAAGTCATCAGAAGAACCACCAGTTCGCCAGACAGGCATGCCGAAGATGCTACTTATTTTGTGAAAAGGAACTTCCAAACTTAGAGAAGATCCAATAAGCCCTTTCACACAAAGAGACCAGCAGGGCCACCGAGGACAGAAGCCCCCTCCACATCCACCACCACCTTGAAGGAAGGTGAGAGTTCCATCGCGAAACTTGAAGAGCATATGAGAAGACTCTCCAAACTGTTGGAGAAGGCAAAAGCGAAATCTGAAATTCCTCAATCAGCTGAAAGGAGATTCGTCAAACGCCCCCAGCGCTCGTGTTTTAAATGCAACTCTCCGGACCACCTGAAACTCGAGTGGACAAAAAGGAGAGATCAGTTGAGGCGGCTGTTTGAGATCAGAGTGTCAAAGGTTGTTGCCAAGGCGATGCTATCCGGGACAGAAATTCCAGACATTTCCGACTATGATGAGAGGTCAGTGTCGTTAGATGATGAGTCGGAGGAGGAAGCATTTGCTGGCATTCATGACTGCAATTGGAGAAGAGTTTGACGCAAATGATAATAAAGAGGAGAGTCATACACTTGTTAATGGCGAGGTAATTAGCTCCTTACCAGTTTCTTTGATTTTTGCATGCATCATCGATGACCCAAAGTCGTATTGCTTCGATTTAGAGGACATTTTCTCGACTCACTTGTGAAAAAATTTTCAAAATTTTATAAGTTAAAAAATATTTTAGTCGGTAAAAACATCTCATTGAGATCACAAATTTTTATTTTGACCGATTAAATTGAAAAAATTAAGGTCTATTAATAACAAATCGGCAAAACTTAAAAGAATAACACTCTTACAAAAGTTTTAATATTTTAAAAGATGAGTGTGATAATGTGATTATTTGAATACTAAAAATCTTGAGCCTAAGAACGAGAATGTTTTTTTTTGGAGATATTCACATAGTTTTGACCAGTTCTTAAATGTGTATAAATAAAGTCATTATTTAGATATATTTCCACGTAAAAAACGTATTCAAATGGAAGAATGAAAGATGCATTTGAAATAATGAGAAAAATCTCGTCAAAATTAATTCTTAGTTAATTTAGAAAGATGAGCAATATATTGCAATTAAAAAAAAAAAAAAAAAACTAAAACCCTTTACCCTCCTCATTTGAGCGTCTGCAGCAGTGCAAAAACCTTTCCCTTTCCAACATGGCTGCTAACGATACCCTTCTCCTCCGCTTATTGGAGCTCCGCCTCCTCCGCTGCACCATACCGTCCAACACTCCCGCTCTGGCGCCGGTAACTCCCCAATATCCCCACTTCCACTCCATTCTAAATGATGTCGTGGCTCTAATAGAATCAGGCGACTATGTTCAAGCTCTCAGCTCTTCTTCCGCTGCTCAAGCCCTTTTTTCCTATCTCCAACCCAACTCGCTCAACTCTGCTCACTGCTTCTACTCCGAGGTGCTCCCCGAGTGCGTCAGCTCGTTTTTGAATGTCAGTGGCTCTGAAGACCCTGTGGAATTGGGTTATAAAGCATTGCTTGTGATGGCTATAGCGATTGCTTCTTTGCTTGCCTTCACTCAGTGTAACATTTCTGGGTTAGTCACTCATAACTTCTCGCTCCTGGGCAGTCAGTTTGTTTATTGTGTTTTATTAGTATTGATTGTGATGATTTATATGTTTGAATTTAAAATTTTGTTGTGTTTCCTGCTTATAAGCAGGAAAAGACTGAAACTTTTGAAGCTCAAAATACTAGATGATGTACAACCCAGGATAACAAATCTTCAATTATTTGGTATTGTTTGGTTTTACTAAATTATGTTCTGACCCTCCTATCTTTCACAGGTTTCAGAGGTTTTTGTGCGATTGAAGTGTAAAATTTCTATCTAAACTGATGAAACATGTCTAGATGTGCTCATGCGTAAGAAATGTGATTTAGCAAGATGAAATGAAAATATCCCAGAAGCGAAAATAGGCATTTTCTGGTGAATGATGGAAAGATTGGTCAGAAATGTTACTTTCTTATTTGGTGATTTGAAAGAAAAACCATTACACAGAATGGGAACTCTTATCATTCGTTTTTCCATAATTTTTTGTACAAATACTATTTTCCCTTAGCTTATAACATACGTTGATCATTTATCCACTGACACCTTTGCTTTATGTTAGCTGTAGCAACTTGCTAACTTTATGGATTTGAGCTTTTTTGTATCCGTATTTGATTACAATTGTGGCTACATGTTTGTAGCTTGAACTTAATAAAGGATTGCCCTTGAAAATTTTCAAGAGCTTGGTTAAAAGCAACTGCTTTCTTACTTTGAACACCTCATTAGTTTTAAACCTATGATATTGGATACATATGATTTGAAAAAATGGCATTAGGTGGTAAATATGTTCTGAGCAATGTGCTGAACTTTGTTTAATAGGCACCTACCCCAACAATTAATAGAACGGAATTTTATAACTCAAACTTTTGAAGCAGTTAAACTTCAGGCTTGTTTGGGCTACAAATATGCTTAAACTCCAATCCACTTGTTCCCTCTTTAATTGTATTGATGCAGTTCTGCAATACTTGAACTTAGCTGAAGCCCACAAGAATCTTATAAAGTCTAGGGTGTAATTAATAATGCTTTACATGATATTCGATGATGGTTGGTTCCATTTGCTATTTTTTTAACTAGAGAAATAAGAGCTTAAGCTGTTACATGTTTGCTATTTATTTGTTATTTTCTTAGTTCAATTTTTATTTAAAGCCTTAATTTTTTAAAAGACGACCAGATTGACTTTACCGTTTTGCTGCTGAAAACTAACAGGCCGCTGGATAGCCTTCCTTTGATGCCAATTGCGGAAATATCGATCCTTCAGCACAATAAAGGTAGTGGTGAATGGATGGAGTGGGAAGTATGGGCACATAAGGAACTCATGTCGGTTGGTTCTGACCTTTCTGCCAAGTTCTCTAACTTGCAGGTAGTTTCAGGCTTTGTATTCAACTTCAGGGTGCAAAAAAAAAAAAAAAATGAAATGTGGAAGTGAAAAGTTGAAAATAGTATCAAACATGCTTATAGATTTACCCTGGGCTCCATTTACTCTGGTGGTTTATTCATTCACAATTATAAGGATGCTGTATGCGCAGAACTGAATATGGTCATGCTTATTCAATGTTCTGTAAAAGTTCCATCTCTCTCTTTTGTTTGCCTTCAATTATTTGTTTCTCGTTTTCTGTTTTCCTCATTCCAATTAGTTTATTTAGCTTTATTTGTTTTACTTGCAGTACTTAATTTTTGGGAAGACTCTTCTTCTAAGGATATCGGATGTCCTATTTGAAAGAAATCTTTCTTCCATAGATGGAATTAGAAGCATGCCTTGGTGGTTGGCCAGAGCTTTGTTCTTGCATCAGAAATTGTTGGATGAGCGCTCATCTTCTCTTTTTGACTTGTTACAAGTATATACAAATGAAATTTTCTCTTATCTGGGCACTGTGGAGAAGATAAAAGAGTATTGGTGTATGGAAGAAGACTGTTCAACTATTCTGTCCATGCTTCAGTTAGAAGCAGGGTTACTGGAACTATATTATGGGCGCCTAGATGCTTCCAAGTGAGTTGTGTTTTCCTTTTCCGAACATGTTTTATTATGTGATTTATATTTGAACCAAAAGTTAACCGTCTTCACCCACATCCTTGATTGGTAAATGCTAGTATTGTTGATAAAGAATGTGTGCAAATGCAATGGACATAGGCCAGGTGGTTATACAATATACATGAAGGATGTAGTTGATCAAATCATATCCATTATCCAAATAGATGCAATCTTGATACTAAGAATGGTAACAACCAAGATATGTAACAGTTGGGAAAAATATTTTAAAAAAATAAACAGAAAATCTCAGGAGGCATGCCTGGTGATGGTTTGCCTTGCTAAAAATTTGTATTTCAGGGGGCACTTTGACTCGGCCGCAGAAGTATCCAACTTTAGCTTTTTCCTGACTGGCGCTCTGGGTTTTCGTACTATACATCAGGTATATAATTTGAAGTTAGATGGATATTCTTGTCTTTCTGTGTGCCTCTGATGATTATTGGGTATAGGTGGAGCCAAAAGCACAGCTTCTTCTTGTTACTAGAACAAATAAGGGAGGAGCCGGTTTGCCAGTAAGCTCCGAGTCCAGCAGTTCTAATGATTCTCCACTTCCCCAATCTTCTGAAACTCACGAGGCTTCTGATATTTTAATGGCCCCTAGATTATTAGTGGATGAGAGAAACATAGAAAATGTTGAGCATGATGCTGAACAGCATTCTGTTGCAGCCACTCCGTTGACTGCAATACAGCAGGCATTGGTTCTGGCAGAATGTCTTTTGGTTAAGAAAAGAACTCGAAATGATGAATTGCAAAGTATGTTGTTCTTTCTTTCAAACTGTCTGAGATATAAGTTTTTACTATTTTGTTTCTGTTTGTTTTTCATTCTTTCTAAAGCTGGGAACTTCCAGTAACCTCTAATGAGCTCAATCAGATCATGGTGGATGATCTATTCTTGTTTTTCAATTACGATCAAGATTCCTTATTTATGAAATCCTTGTTCTTTAATTCTCTTTCAGATTGGGAAATGGCTCCATATATAGAGGCTGTTGATTCTCAGAATTCATCTCCATTCATGGTAAGCAGTATAGCTTCTCTCTGCTGCTAAATTGGGCTGTTGTTACAAAGACCATCTCCTGCTGTCAAATGCTACTCATCTTATCTTTGATCTTTGTTGTATCTTTATCTTTCAGCTGTTGGTAGATACATGAACATAGGGTCATATATCAAACATGATGTTGTAGTAATGATTTTTGAATGATGCATTGATGAAGAGAATGACTATTGATCACCGAAATAGGTTTCTCTGACGCAGTTAGAGGAGCTGAACATGTTATTTGGTTTGGTTGTTACATGCGATGTCTGATTTTCTCTTTGTCCTATTTGAGCTATGTGTTCCACCCACTACTATGTATATACCCTCATGCTTGATTGACTGAATGATTCATGTCTCAAATCAATGGAATGGGTTGTAGATTCAACAACTGCTATGTGATAGTGACCTAAATTGTTTGCAAAGGTTTTATGTGATGTACCCTTCTTATGTGTCTTATAGGAAGTTGTTTGTTAAGATGCTTTTGATGCTATGTATAGGGAAAATCTGGGGATAGTTGCTTCTGTGTCATTTTAGAAGTTTAGCATGCGTGGATTTGGGGGACAAGTGAGTTGCTGATGTTCATGGAATCTGTAATTCTATTAGCTTTTTCTCGACAGAAGAAGGAAATATTTCCTTAGGTTCAAGTGAAACTTCTTGTGCCAGAAGAGTTGCTTCTTCAATCTAGTTCTCTTCTTTCTTTTTTTGTGTGTAGTTTATCCATAAAACATGCAATGGATTCTGAGATTTGATCTATCAACGATGTGATCATTCTAATCAGGAAGTTCCCTGTGTGCTTGTAGGAAAAAAAAAAGTAGGCACAGAAAAGCTTCCATTTCTCCTCTCAAAGAAAGAAATTATGAATGTTTGTCAAAAGTTATCCTGCATATATTTACTTGAGTTCTTTTCAATATGTATGCTGATAAAAATAAAATAATGTTATATTTGATAATATAAGTGAAGGTGAACCTGCTTATGTTCCTTTGCTAAATACTTATATACCATGCCTGCTTGTATCCACATTGTGAACTCTCCTTAAAATCTCAATGTATTAGTGTTTGCCTGTTTCTTTCCTTTTTTGTGACTTTGAGGATTGCAAATCTGGCTGTTTAATTTTTCCAGTTTCAATGTTTCTGCAACTTATTGCGTATCCGGTGGGAGTCAAGTCGTGGTAGAACAAAGCAGCGCTCATTGATGATGATGGAGAAGCTGGTACTTTCATTTTGTCATTGTTCTTGCTGATCTCACAATTATGCTCCATGTCATCACACCTGTCATTGTATCCTGCGCACATGCCTTCGTTAGACATATGATTTATGCATTTAAGTGTTTTCCATTTTCGATATTCAGTGGAGTTTGTGCAGTGGTAAACCATTCTTTATCCTTCATGGTGTAAAATTTTCTACATTAACTCCATGTTTTTGAGAACAATGCATTTTAATGTCTACCGGCTTTGTATGTATTTTAGTCATTGATGCAAAAATCGGCCAAGGCAATCACCGGCTTTACTGAAAACTGTGAAATCGGTTGGTCTATATGTTTTTTTTTTTTTGTTTGTTGTTCAGCGCCTAGGCGGACTTAGGAGGCAATTTGGATGCATTAGGCTGGCTGCAGCTATTCGGTGAATTAGGTGGAAATTGATTATTTTTATAAAAAATTAGTATTTTCAGCCATACAAAGGTAAAGTAACTTTGTGGAACACCTCAACATAGCCCTCCAAAGTTACTCTTACCCTTTAATAAAAATACCACCCACTTTTCAATAAAAGACACTAGCACCACATTTTATTAGTCAAGTTTGATCTATAAATGTCAGGGGAGGAATGGCAATGATCTTATTTTACTGGCTTAGGAACCTATCTGGAGCCCAGTAAATTGGTATATCTGAAATGTCAGATTTATGGATGAAACTGCAATATAATTGATCAACATGAGTTTGTTATTCTCTGTTCACTGCTCGATTGTCATGGGTGTTGTGAAGATCTTAAAATTGAAAAATCACTGCTTTCTATCATCACGTGCTTTCTAGTTGTGAACTTACATTGCCTGCATTATCACTTCACAATTGTCCTATGACAGGTGGAAGGTGTATCCAACCATTCTCCTGGAGTTGCTGAAAGATTGTATTACTGTTTTGGAGTTAATATGTCTCCAATTCCTGCACTACGCAGGTATGGCTTTGTTACTTTGTTGGGTTCACCGCTTTCCTCTTTGAGCTGAAAGGAAAGATTATGTGGCATCTATTCCTATCATATTCAGTATCCTGCACTATGTTAGATAATTTCTTGTTATGACTGGCATTGAACTCTGTACTCAGGGAATATGGTGATCTACTGGTCAGTTGCGGGTTGATTGGGGAAGCTCTTAAAATTTATGAGGATCTTGAGCTATGGGATAATTTGATACATTGTTACCAATTAATGGATAAGAAAGCAGCAGCTGTTGAACTCATCAAGAAACGCCTTTGTGAGAAGCCATCTGACCCTAGGTTATGGTGCTCCCTTGGTGATGTTACCAATGATGATACTTCCTATGAGAAGGCCCTTGAAGTCTCAGGACGGCGGTCTGCACGAGCATTCCGATCTCTTGCTCGCTCCGCCTACAACCGAGGAGAGTATGACAAGTCAAAAATCTTATGGGAGTCTGCTATGGGTTTGAATTCCATATATCCTGATGGCTGGTTTGCTCTTGGTGCTGCTGCATTGAAGTCTAAGGATGTTGATAAAGCACTGGATGCTTTCACACGTGCAGTTCAACTTGATCCTGAAAATGGTGAAGCTTGGAATAATATTGCTTGTTTACATATGGTTAAAAAGAGAAACAAGGAGTCTTTCATTGCATTTAAAGAAGCGCTGAAGCTGAAGCGCGACAGCTGGCAAATGTGGGAGAACTTCAGCCATGTTGCTGCAGATATTGGAAACCTAAGCCAATCAATGGAAGCTGTACAAAAGGTGCTGGATATGACTAAAAAGAAAAGAATTGATTCTGAGTTGCTGGAAAGAATTATGGTAGTGATTGAAGGGCGCACATCAACCAGTGATACGAGTCACACTGACCCTGCCCAAAGTCGGGAAACCGAGCACCTGATTGAACAGATTGGAGCAGCCTTTAGACAGATTGTTCAAAGTGGTGGAAATGCTGAGATATGGGGATTGTATGCGAGGTGGCACAAACTGAAAGGGGATCTGGCGATGTGCTCGGAGGCTCGGCTAAAGCAAGTTAGATCATACCAAGGATCTGATTTGTGGAAGGACAAAGAGAGGTTTGTGAAATTTGCAAATGCTTCATTGGAACTGTGCAAGGTGTACAAAGAGCTAGCTTTGCGTGGCAACAGCCGTAGAGAACTGTTTGCTGCGGAGATGCATTTGAAGAGTACAATTAAACAGGCTGCAGACTTCTCTCACATGGAAGAATACAGAGAACTTGTAGCTTTTCTTGAAGATGTGCAAAATGTTACTGCCACATTGCCTGGTGCATGAATGAACCTTCCTTGTGCTCTCAGCCTTTTCTGGTAAAGCATTTGTATTTGCTGAGCGAGCGTAGACTCACGTTATTGTTTGTTGGTGGAGATGATTTTCAAGATGCTACTTACTATAAAGAGCATAAATTAGATTTGCAGTTTATTTGAACATGCTGCATTCTGACAGCAGCATTGAGTGCCTCTGAATATATGTTTTGCAGATAGAATGTAATCCAGAAAACTTTGACATTGGTGGAGGCTGGCTGCAACGCTAATTCATCATGCTATTGCTAGTCTAGTAGTGTACACTCAGGTTTATGGAGATGGATGTTATGGCCTTATGATGCTTTGTTGTTCAGTATGCAAATGGAAGTTTTTCTGGAAATGTTATACTTATAGCCCTCCCTCCCTACATGTACAATTCATATAATAGTTATTCTATTCTTTTGGCTTTAAATCTAAGGAGCTCCCAGCAATTTGTGGGTTGGATCAGTGATGTTAAACTGGATTTCAAATTTATATATTCTCATATTTTCTTTATAATACAATTAATTAATTTATGCTACAGACTACTAGAGAATAATTATTTAACTATCCCTTTTGTTACTGGTTCGAGGCAGATTTTTTATTTAGACTTAACTAGAATTATATCTACCTGTTTCATGACAATATTTTTTATTAGTAAAAAATTTTAATATTAGAGAACATAATTATTTTATATTTATATTTTTATTCAAATAAACTTAGTATTGTATTTACATATATGGGAACATAATTATTAGAGCATAGTGGATGTACACATTAAATAAAACTTTTACAAAGTTATAAATTTAATAAATATTTTTAATTCATGTACATGTTTTCAAGAATTTAGACATGAAGATCCGGAATTTTTTAGTATATATATATATAGATTAATTTTTGTATTTATGGTTATAGGTATCTATCAATTAATTATTTTGGGCAGCTTAGATTAATTAATCTCTTAATTTTTCAAGTAGTAGTACCACTCAAATTTACTATTGTGCTTGAACTCTTTCGGAATGAAAGACTTTTAACATAATAGATCTTATAAGCTTCAATGGAATGCCATTATCCTATATCGAATATGATTTTCTAATAAATGTTACATGACATTCATACATAAACTATAATCACCCAAGATGCAGAGTTATTAAGTTGACGAAAAGCTCTCATTCACCGCTAGTTTGACGCACAAATCTGCATTTACATTGAATCTATATTAAGCTTTAGATCACATAAGTTATTAAGATGTTTTGTTCTCTTCTCGTGTTAGACACAAGAATGCATCACACCGTGGTTCAATCAATACATTAAGACATACTAACATAATAAGCAATGAGGACATATTACTTCTTGACTATACGACAATCTATACCAATTACTTGTTTTAGAGTTGTTTTGGCGGTGATTGTCACATTTATATATCACAAGAGTAATCCAATTATATGATATTTTGTAATTTACAACACATTATATAATTTACTTATTAGAGAAATAAAAAAATATTTTTGCTCCCATTGTATGTTTGTTATCATATAGGAGAAACGTACTATTATACTATCTCTACTAGTGACATTTAGGCTAGTGTAGGGGTGGGAATAGACGGGGCTACCCGACAGGGGCCTACGACCTAGTCTACCACAGACCAGGTCAGTCCAGGCAGATTTCGTAAATAGGCCAGGCTTATTAGGCTATTTAAAATGCCTATTTAGCTAAGCAGGTCCGGGCTCAGGCTCGAAAATAGGCCTACTAAGCCTAACAGGCCGGCCTATGAAAATAATCATATATTATATAATCAATTAAATATATTTATTATCTAGAATTAAAAATTTATTTATGATTTATGAATAATAAAATAAGTTAAATAAATCATTTGTTACTAAATAATATATTTATCTAATTTATTAATTGTATTTGTTATTGAAATAACATAATATATTTATAATTTAAAAATAAAATATACATAATAAATTTTATGTAGGCTCTCATAGGCTTTATACAGGCTAAAGATCAGGCCTATTTCATTAAAAAGTCAGGCTTAGGCCTACAAAAAGGCCTACTATAGATAATATGCCAGACTCAGGCCTCTTCAAGTTATAGCAGGCCCAGGCCTTCGGGACCAAAGCCCAGCCTAGCCCAACCTATTCCCACCCCTAGGCTAGTGTCATCAATTCTTTTGATTTAAAAAAACAAAAAAAAAAAATAAATTTGAGTGTCATAGTTGAAGGTCGGTGTCGGTGGCTTCTGCCCAACTCATGGGTTATCAAATTTGATGCTGCCATTTGTCAGTATTTAAGTGGGTGTTCTATTTTATATTTATAAAAAAATATATTGATGCAATTATAGATAAATATTTAAAAATTATATCAAAATTCATAAAAAAAATTCTCTATGAATCGAGCCCAATATTCATATACTTTGACACGTGAATATAATTTGTATTTTCTCTAAGTATTTCTTCACACTTATTTTTACAACAAATTCAACTTCTTTTTATAACTCAATGTATTTATATTTAATTTATATTCCAACTCTTGAAATTTTTATTTTATTATTGATTCAAATTCAATTTTTAACATGTATGTAATATTTTTATTATAATTATATATAAATATATATTTATCAATCTAATAAAAATGATTAAATAATATATATTGAAATATTAATATAAAAACAAAATATAATTTATTATCGATTCAAATATTAGATTTTTAAGAGTATGTAATATCTATTGTAGTTATATATTTTATATAAAAATATAATTAAAAAGAATTATAAATAATACATATTGAAATATTAATATAAAAAAACATAATTTAGGCTGAGAGGATGTCACTGTTAGAGTAGAAATTAAGTTGAGTTGTGGTTTGTGTAGCTGGAAGAGAGAGAAAACAATATTTTATTGTTAGTGTTATGACCCAAAAATGAGCAAGTCCATCAAAGAACAAAGCCCGTTGAAGGAAGCCCAAGGCGTGGAATATTTGTTCAAGGAAAATTTCTCAGAAGCTCGGTCGTTCGACCTAGTTGCTTTTGGCCGAACTACATACCGGTCGAACAGACCAACTCGGACACCGCAAAGAACTGGATTGTTGGGTCGAACCACGTAAAGGTGAAACTAGCTTGACTGAAAGGACGCAACCGTTCGAGACACCAGTTCGGCTGAAGAATTGTGACTCTTCATCTAAAGTCACTTCTTTGTATTCACTCCTTATAAATAGGGCTACATTTATTGTACAAAGACACATGAAAATCAGCAATAAATACAACACTTAAAGTATTCAGCATTCAAGTTCTACTTACTATCAAGCATTTATTTCTTGTTTGTCTACAATCCCTTAATTGTCTTGTCAAGTATTCTTATAAAAAAGACCTCACAAAATTCGAACATTAACAATTGGCTCTAGAAGGAGGGCCCAATAAGAAAGAGAGATAGAATCATGGAAAACAACAACAACAACGAGAACAACATCCCACCAGCAGGCCGTAGAGTCTTCTGAAATGCCGCAGAGTTCGAGGCCGAACTCCACAATCTGCAGGAGGAGAACCGAAGGGTCACTGTGGAAGCCATGTCACTTTGCCTATTTTTATTTTTCGTTGTTTACTATTAAAAATCTGGAGCAGTCGTCTCCAGCCTGCATGCTTTTTCATTATTACACCTGCACTTCATTCTCCCTGTTCGATAATTCAAAAGATCATAATATTTTTTATTTTCCTTGACTCCGGTGTTTTATATTTTGAAATCTATCCTGGTCATTTCGGCCTCAACTGCAGTCAATAACTATGTAACTACCTTCACCTTAATTCGCGGAATCAAGAAATGCTGCAACATCGAGCACCACTACATTGCAGTCCTCACCACCTCCCATCATTGCCATCTTCAATACTTCTTTTTGTAGGTTGCAAGCGAAGAGAATGAGCAACCTAATCCAGCAGCCTCCATTGAGTATTAAAAGACCACGCAGCCAGGATCTGTAAACCAAGTTGAGACAGAGAGTTACAAGAAAAGGCGTCGAAGTTTGTTTGCCTTTCGTCGAGGCTTGACTTTAATACTGCAAGCAAATGTGCCCGTTCCAAGCGTTACTGATGCTTCATTTTCTTTTTCTTTTAAATTTAAGCTGTTTGCAAGGGAAAAGGCTGGGCGCAACTGCTAGCAGGTCTGAGGCGAGCGGGGACGGCAACGACAAAGCTAGTAAATTGACACTTTTAGGTTTGTGTTTTATAATATTTTTCTAAATTGTAAATAGTAAAGTTTCCATTTGCAAGGTGATGGTGGTTGATAAGTTCATTATTTTACTCACTTATCTATAGTATTTTCTACAATTTTATGTAGTTTTATTGAGTTGATATATATATATATATATATATATATATAAATATATATATATATATATATATATATATATATATATATATATATATATATATTATGCATGAGTCTATTTTGGGTGGTATTATGCGTGCTTTGGTGTGTTTCTACAGGTTTTAGGCCAAATTCACTGGAAAACCGTTCCGAAAGCAATGACGTGCAAGAGTAGCAGTGAAGAGTTCTTCCACACAAGGAATTTGGGCTATTGACGCATGGCAATGGATATAGCTACGAGTTAGCTTTCCAACGCAACTGCAATCGGGTCAATCGGAGTTCGGGAGAGGAAGTTATGGCCAAAACCGTGAGACCGCGCAGAAGGGGCGAGACAGAACCACATCGATCGACGTGGAAGCCACGTCGATCGACGTGAACCTGCTGGCGCGAAAATTTGATTAAACTCGAATTATATCATACCTTTAGCCCTTGATTTGATAGGATACACATCCACCTCTATAAATATCCTAGTAATTTCGACTTTTTCAAAAAGGAATCATCATCTTAGCATCCAGTATTCAGTTTTTAGAGTTTCGAGAGTTGGGAAGCACGAAACCCGTTTATTTTCTTGTAAGTTCTTTACTCTTATGCTATTTAATATGTTTTCTTTTGGATTTCTATCTGCGATGAGTGGCTAGAAACTCTAGGGCAATGCATGATTGATCTTGAATGCATGTTTAATTAATTAACTCAAACTACTTGGTTTTGAATTCCTGTTTGAATTGTTAGGATCTAGAATTAATCAGATCTAAAGATAGCATTGAGTCTAGGTTTACAGTTATTGATTGAAGGACTGAAAAGTGAAAATTGATAACATGAAAAGGAATTTGAATACAATTAAAATATCCGTCCTAAGGGAAGATAATAATTTTAGGGATTAATATGTGGAAGTATAAAATGTTGATTATTACTGTGTTATGGAGGCCTCACATTCACATAATAGTAACCTAGGCTATAATTGTCGACCAAGAAGTTATAGTGTTTTTATGATTTCCCACCAATGCGAGTTAATTAATTTGCATGTATTCTGATTAATTGTTCGCCCTAGAATCTGTGTTCCTTTAAATTTGATTTCAAAACCTCTTTAAATTTAGTTCTGTTTTCTTTATTTTCATAAAAACCAAAACCCTAATTTTCTGTTTACTCAAACAATGAATCTTAGGATCATAATTAGTATATAGTATAATTTCCCCACACAATTCCCTTGGGTTCGAAATGAGTTATAAATTTTATTTGCCACTGTTGCTATAGTTAATCTGTAGATTTTACAGTGATCAAATTGGCGCCGTCGCCGGGGAATTGTTAGAGTTTATCTTGTTACTAGTTCGTTCTAGGATTTGCTGGATTGAGTTTTATTTTTCTGTACGTGTGCGTGTGTTAGTTTTTTGTTCTCGGTGTCGATCGACGCATACACGCGTCGATCAACGTCAAAATTTTGCTGCGTCGATCAACGCACAACTCGCGTCGATCGACTCCGACCACTCTCTTGCATCGATCGACGTGGAATCCACGTTGATCGATGTTGAACTGATATCTACCTGTTTTCATTTCAGGTGGTGCATGAGCACGAGATCTCAAGGAAAAACACTCAAAGCTTTTGTCCCTGAAATTGAAGCAACCTGCAGGAAAAACAAAAAGAAAGGAAAAGGCAAACAACAAGAGATGGAAGAAAATCCTGAAGCACCTCTGCAAAATATGACTCCCGAGGAGAAGAGGCAATTTGTGAATGAAGTACAACAACTGAGAGCACAACTACAAGCAGCCCAGGCTACTCAGGCAGAACAAGCTGCAAGACTGGCAGAGTTGAACAACAGGCAGCTTGTGGTTCCGCAAAGGTCCATCTTGGATCGATTTCTTCCACAGCAAGCGGAGGTCGGATTCAGAGTTGGCATCGATGCCAACAACTTTGAGCTGCGCACATGCCTTATTCAGATGATGCAGCAAAATCAGTTTGCGGGGAGAGCTGTAGAAGATCCATATGCCCACCTCAACCAGTTCATTGAGGTGTGTGACACTGTGAAGCAGAATGGAGTAACCCAGGATGTAATCAGAATGAGACTGTTCTCGTTCTCACTCAGAGACGAGGCGCGGTCTTGGTTTGCAGGATTGGATAAGAGTTTGATAGGGACATGGGAGGAGCTTCGATCAGAATTCCTCACCAACTACTTCCCGCTGAGTCTACTACTGAAGAGGAAAGTTGTTATCACCCATTTTAAACAGATGTATGATGAATCACTACATGAGGCCTGGAAGAGGTACAAGGAGCTCCTGCGGCTCTGTCTTGGGCATGGGATTGATTTAGAGATACAGGTCTATCGTTTCTATGAAAGGTTGACTCCACACATGAAGGAGTTGGTTGATGCATCTGCAGGGGGAATCCTAATGAAGAAGAGTGGAGCCGAGGGAATGAGACTCCTGGCAGATATGGCTCTAAATAGCCATCAGTGGTCGACCGAGAGGCAGCTACCAGTCAAAGTAATCGAGACAAAGCCAGAATTCGACGTGGTTGTTGAAGTGAAAAAACTCCGGGAAGATATTGCAAAATTGGAAGCAACAAAAGCCACAACTACCGCTGCTGCAGAGCCAAGCATGGCCATAGTACCCGTGGAGGCTGACTACATCAATCGGGGGGGCGAGGTGTTCATCTGGAGCTGCTAAAGCAGAGGTGAACTATATTGGAGGTGGTTATCAGAATAACTACCGAGGAGGCAATCAGGGGTATCATTACAACCATGGGAGAACTCACCCTGTATTTTCATATTCTAACCCTTCTACAACAGAACACCCTCCACCTGGTTTTGATGTAGGTACTGGAGGAGAGATCGTGGAAAGGAAGAAGTCTGTGCTGGAGGAGATGCTCGAGAAATTAATCAAGAGCTCTGACAATCGGTTTGGGAAAGTAGAAACTGAGGTGAAGGGGATGGGCAACCACATGCAGCTGATGACAAAACATCTTCAGATGTTGGACACCCAACTGAGCCAAATCGCCACTACTCTTAGCAATCAGCATAAGTCGAGACAGTTTCCAAGTACAACAGAGGTGAACCCGACAAAGGAAAAGTCAGTAAATGCAATTACTCTGAGATCAGGGACGAGCTACAAGAGTCTCGAGATGGTTATGAATGATTTTGGAGGCGAAAAGGAGCAAAATTGCACAGGAGATGAATCCACGTCGATCGACGCACATCTTGCGTCGATCGACGCCCAAGATGGTTTGTTGGGCGAGGAAGAGGAGAGCTCGAAGAAGAAGAAGTCGACCAACAGAGCCACATCGATTGACGCACACACATAGACACATCGATCAACGCAGAAGTCCATTCCGGGCAAAAAGCTGAGGCAGTTTGAAGATCAAATCTCTCCTATGTCGTTCCCTCAGCGGTTCACGAAACAGAATGAGGACTCCAAGTTCTCCAGATTTTTGGAGAATCTGAGGAAGGTCAGCATCAACATCCCGCTGATCGATGTGTGAAGAAGCAATTGATGAGTGGGAAGAAGCAATTCATGGAGAACGAGACGGTGAAGATCCACGAGCAGTGCAGCCTGCTTATACTGCAAAAGCAGGTACCCATCAAGAGAAGCGATCCTGGATGCTTCTCTATTCCAGTTGAGATTGGGGGATGCACTTACGAGAGAGTACTTTGTGATACTGGGGCCAGTATCAACCTGATGTCGTACTCCATTTACAAATGTCTCAACATCGGAGAGATGAGGCCCACGACGATCACTCTGCAGATGGCGGACCGGTCTGTGTCCCGCCCAAAAGGTATACTAGAGAATGTGCTCATTCGTGTGGGCCATCACATTTTCCCTGCAGACTTTGTGGTGCACGAGATGAAGGAGGACGAGAACATGCCCATGATCTTGGGGCGTGAGTTTCTTGATACCAGCGCCACTCTCATTGACTGTCGAGGTGACAAGATCACACTCCAGGCAAACGATAAGAAGATCACCTTTGTGATCGACAAGAAGAAGGCAGAGTGCAATCGGATCTCCACTACTGAAGAAGGAGATGAATCTGAGGAGGAGGAAGCAGCTGCCATTGAGTGAGAGCGAGGAAACAGAGGGGTGAAAGAGTCAACTACGCCACCTTTTTCTGCGCTCACCACCATTGTCAAAGACCGGAAGATTTACATGGTGGCTGCCAAAGGTCAGCGAGTCTAGACCCAACCTCCCTAGCGGTGATTTGAGGTATCATCTGTAGGGTTTTTCCGTGAACCGAATCACCAAAACCAATTTGAACCGGATCGATTTATGATTATTGCACATAATTAAAATTCACAAAACCCTAGCATGCTCCTATGAATTTGTAATCGCGAAAATTGTATTCAATTGAATAAATACGAAATTTGTTTACAATTCGATTTCAGTTTGGATCAAAATACATTTTGTGGATTCTATCTCTATTCTTCCTTTGATTCTTCTCTTCGAACTTGATGTTTGAGTGTTCTTCGAGGTCTTCCACAGAATTTGGCTCCGTCAATCCTCTTCAACTTGATCTTGAGGTTTTATAATGTTAATCCAAAGGGTTTGCACCTTGTTTTTGGATTAAACGTCATGTTTGAATGATTTCTTGAAGATCTTCGACCTTGTTCTTCGTGTTCTTGAAGCTTGATCTTCTTGTTCTTCTTGATTTTAGTCTTTGATCCTTTTCTTCAACACTTTTGAAGTTGCTAACGTTTCTTCGGGGACTATGAGCCATGACTCTGAATCAAACGTAGGAATTTCTTGACTTTGATGAAGAACGCGTTGAAGATGACGAAGAACGCCTTCAAATCTTCAAAGGAATGCCATGAATCTTGGAGAGAATTCTTCAAGTCTTGAGCTCTTCAATTTGCCTTCTTCACTTCACTTCACTTATCATTTTTCTTCAATTTATGCCTTGTATTTATAGGCAAAACATGAGAATCTAGGGCTTAGGTGGCGCGATCTCATTCGTCCATTGAGTTGTGATCACACGCTTCTCATGTTTGGTGAGCTTGCCACATGTCGGCCTCTCATTGGGTTGAATTAGTAAATATCATATTTTATTTATTTAATTTAGGAAATTTATTTGTTTAATTCCTAAAAATTAAATAAACTGATATTTAATTATTTAGATCCACGTGGCGCGTTTTAATTGGCCGTGATTTTTGTGTGTCTACAGAATTTAATACATAGATTTGTGGATTTAGGGTTTACCGTAACTCCGTCGAGTCTGAACCGATCTTTCGCGTTTGAATTCCAAAACTCAATTCAACCACGCGATTCGATTTAATCTGCGGAAGCAGAAATTAGTAATCTAATTTCTTAGAAAAAATCAAAAAACAAAGAGAGAAGAAAAGAGAAATCTGTTCTCCGGATTAGATCTTCAGGGTTGTGTCCCAATGCTGCTCAGATCTGCTACTGGTGAGGATTCCACAGATCTGTGTTGTAGGCCGGAGCAGAAAAATCCTTCTTCTCCCCTCTACAGGCGCCGCCCACTCTCTCTCTGCCTCTAGAGTTCCACTGATTTGAATGTGTTCAATAGTGGCTAGGGTTTCCAGAGAGAATGGTCTATTTATAGACCTAGGGTTTTATCCCTAATGGGCTACTGGGCCCTTTTTCAGCATGTTTAATAAAGTGGGCTTATAATTAATTAATTCTCATGTCCACAACCCATGACACAATTAATTAATTAATATTAATTCTTTTTCACCACAGAATTAATACTGACCTACCCCTTTATTACCACGTTATGAGAACGGGCTGCATTAATTGAGAATCCCCATATTTAAGGTTACCGGACATCCATTAATTAATCGGAGCCTCTGACAAGCTCTAACTACAATTAATTAATATCTTATAATTCATGAGTAGTACCACTCAAACCTTATCACTCGTGCCTGAACTTAATCAGCCTGCAGGACTTTGGCACGATGAATGTTATTGAGCTCCTCAGGGAATGTCCCCATCCTATTACTCGGATAAGGTTACCTAAACTCAGTCTCAGGCGGTACTACACGAACAGCTGTTACCCAAGATGCGGATATACGAGCACGTTACTTAGGCTCTCCACCATGGCAAGTCAAAGCAATAGTCAACCCGTGCAAATCCCTGAACCTTCGTTAGGGTTTGGACTCAATCAATATAACGAGATCTTGTATTCGCTGATGTTAGACAGATGAATACATCTCACTGCGGTCCATCAATACGCCACCTCTGTGTACAAGCATGTCAAGTAACCAAGACAGACTACTCATTCCGACAATGCCGCAGCCATCCAGACAAACGTATCCTCATACGCTGTCTCGGTTGTGATCAGGTTTATGTCTCACTAGGTCAAGTGATCATACTGTTTTCTGCGATCTACAACACGCCGTATGATCGTCCCTATCGGTGAGACAAGAGGATACCATTGTTCATACATGTACGATTGTTAACAGATAGGAGAAATAAACCGTTTTATACTCATTGTCATAAATGCTTTCAGTATACAAAACCCATCAATCTTCCACTTATACTCAAAGCATAACTAAGCTATTACAGAGTATACAGTCCGTCTATCTAGTCTGCTGTCACTTTAACCACTATCAGTGGTCGGCATCCACCTCAGACCCAACTCACGAATATATCTTTCGTAAACTTTCTGCGGAAAGCTCTTTGTAAACGGATCAGCAAGATTTTTAGCAGTGTCAATCTTCTTAATCAGCACATCGCCCCTTGATACGATTTCTCGTATGATATGGTACTTTCTCTCTATGTGTTTGCTTGCCCTGTGAGACCTCGGTTCCTTTGAGTTTGCCACTGCACCAGAGTTATCACAATAAATTGTGATGCTCCTTGGCAAGCTCGGGATCACGCCCAACTCTAAAAGGTAGTTCCGGAGCCACACCCCCTCTTTCGAGGCATCGGAGGCGGCGACATATTCCGCCTCCACGGTGGAGTCAACAATGCATTTCTGCTTTGAGCTCCTCCAAGATACAACTCCACCTCCCAGGGTAAACACATATCCTGAGGTCGATTTCTTCTCATCCTGGTCCCCTTGGAAATCCGAGTTTGTATAACCCACAGGGCACAATTCCTCACTTTGATAAACTAGGCAGAAATTCCTAGTTCTTTTCAAATACTTGAGAATGTGCTTTACAGCAGTCCAGTGTGCCTGCCCAGGGTTAGACTGATATCTTGCTACCATGCCAACGGCATAACAGATATCTGGCCTGGTACACAGCATCGCATACATGAGACTACCTACAGCCGAAGCGTATGGTACAAGACTCATCTCGTCTTTCTCCCACTGTGTCTGAGGACACTGCCCACCAGAAAGACGAACGCCATGTCTGTAAGGTAGCAAGCCTTTCTTGGCGAGTTGCATGCTGAACCGAGCTATCACAGTATCCACATAGGATGCCTGGGATAAGCTCAACATTCTTCTCTTACGATCTCGTAAGACCTTAATCCCAAGAATGTAGCCAGCTTCTCCCAGATCCTTCATTTGGAACTGTTCGGATAACTAAACCTTGATTTCGGACATCACTCCCTCGTTGTTTCCAAATAGGAGTATGTCATCAACGTATAGTGCAAGGAAGACCACGCTCCCACTGACACGAAGTCGGTAAACACAACTTTCATTTTCCAACTGTGCAAATCCATAGGATTTAATCACATCGTTGAAACGTAAGTTCCACGACCTTGAAGCTTGCTTAAGTCCATACAAGGACTTCCTAAGCTTCCAGACAAGATGTTCTTCGCCTTTGCTTATGTAACCCTCGGGTTGCTGCATATAGATGTCCCTACCTTCTTCAAGGTAACCGTTTAGAAAAGCGATTTTGACATCCATCTGCCAGATCTCGAGGTCCATATGCGCAGCTATGGCAAGGAGTATCCGGATGGATTTGAGCATGGCTACGGGTGAAAAGGTTTCGTCATAGTCAATGCCCTCTTTCTGACTATAACCCTTTGCCACCAGCCTGGCTTTAAAAGCCGTGATCTTTCCATCCGCCCCTTTCTTTCTCTTGTATACCCATTTGCACCCTATGGCTCTAAAGCCATCCGGCAAATCAATTTTTTGGTATACATCCATAGCAGTTATGGATTCAATTTTAGAATCCATGGCGACACGCCATTTGGCAACATCCTTGTCTTGCACTGCCTCTTCGTAAGTCAGTGGGTCAGAGTCCTCATGTCCGTCTTCCGGGCTCAAGTCCAAAGACTCATCCAAGAACATGTACCTTTCCGGCTGGAAAATAACTCTCCCACTACGACGAGGCATTGGTGCCGTGTCAGTAGTGTAGGATTCGAGTCTACGGCCAACAACGTGAGTTGTTATTTAATTCGCAGGATCGTTCTTAGGGTATCAAAATAAATTCAATTAAATAAACCATGCGAATCCTATGCATGCTCCTACAAACTTAATTGTATATGATGGATTAAGGGAAATACCTTTCTTCTATCGTTTGATCTACAGATCTAGATCGGAGAATTAACGATGAAGTAAGATCTGAAGCGGAATGGAACTCCTTCTTGTGTTCCTACAGATCTGATCTTCTGATCTGTTCCCTTGCTCCTTGGAAATCTGGTGAGGATTATCCACCAAGTTGAATCAGAAAGCCGGGGGATTCGATCAGAGTAAATCCCTCCTTCTGATCGCCCAATCTCTCTCTCTCTAAAGTATACTGTGGTGGCTACCATCTGATCTGAGAGGTGGAGACTATTTATAGTGTTAGGGTTTTGAGAAACCCTAACCCTAACTGGGCTTGAGCAGTGTGTGGGCCAGACCAGGGATCAAATGCAAATAATAAAGTGGGCCCTCTTTATTAATTAATTCTTCCTTGTTCAACCCAGAATATAATTAATTAATAAAACATTGTTTTAACCTTCACCACGGTAACAATGTTGACTCGCCCCTTTATTACCACGTTATTAGGAACGGGTTGCATTAAACTAACATGATCCACATATTTAAGGTTTTAGACATTCATTAATTAATTTGGTTTTGACAATTAACCACAATTAATTAATATCCTATTTCCTGATTAGTACCACTCACTCCTTTTCTCTTATGCTTGAACAAATCATTCAGCCTGCAGGACTTAGCATAAAGAACCTTGTGAGCTCATCAGGGAATGTCACCATCCTGAAACGGATATGCTTACCTAAACGTCCAGACTAAGCAGGCCACACACAAATTGCCAACACCCAAAATACGGGTATAAGAGTACATGTAAGACTCGCCACCATGGTAAATCAAAGTGCGGTCAATCTGTGTGTGCCCCTTATCCTTCAGTTAGGTTTAAGATCATAGGAAGTATGTTAGGGATCTGGCTCATTCATATGTCAATGAGAATGGCACATCCCACTGTTGATCCCATCAATACATAAACATGTACCGACACATCAAGTAGCTAGGATAAGCCCACTTATAAACCGATGTGCCGCAGCTTAGACCGACAGCCTATCCAGGGACCGTCTCAGCTGTGATACTGTTTATATCTCGCTAGGTCAAACGAACCATATGATCCTCTGTGATCTCCTACACACCATATGGTCATCCCTATCTACGAGATAAAAGGATATTATAGTTCGTTGTATGTTCACATTTATCAGATAGCGAGAATTGTTGATGTAACACATAAATGAAGGCCAGTATACAAACACTTAATCATTTATGCTTTCTGTATACAATCCCAACAAGTAGTAGGTGCAGTGACTTGTGGTCCTGCACCTTGCACTGAAGAACGTGTCTTGCGGAAGACTTATGATTACAGTTAAAAACATAGAGAGAATTATTCAGCATTCCACGACAGATAACACCGTTATTACCAATGATAGAAACACCACTATCAAAAATAACTGAATATCCATCAACATAAAGTTTGGAAACTGAAATAAGGTTTCGCCGAAAATCCGGCACATATAAAACATCTCTCAATGTTAAAACAGAATCATCAAAGTACAAGGTGGAATCTCCAATGGCAGCTGCACTCACTTGTGCTGCGTTCCCCATCGAGATGGTAACCTCGTCATTCTTCAACACCCTCCTCGGTGTGAACCCCTGCAAAATGTAACAAACATGATCAGTAGCTCCAGTATCCACTACCCACGAATGAGTAGAAACCGATGCTAAACATGTTTCTGTTACAAATGCAAATGACGTACCTTGTCCTTTGGCATTCGGACAATCCACCTTTCCGCATCCAGCACACTCGTTCTTCTTTGGAGTGACCTTGGCTCTCTTCCCCTTCCTAGACTTGCTATCACTGCCTGTTTTCCTGAACTTGTTCTCAGCACCATCGTCTCCAACCTTAGAGGTTGTCAAACCAGTACTAGAACCAGACAGAACAGGTTTCCGTGCTCGCATGGTAGATTGCTCCACTACAAGATCCTCAAGCAGCTCATGTAGAGCATACTCTCCTTTTGCAGCAGCAACTACCTTAAAGTCATTATAGGATTCCAGAAGAGAATTCAAGATAATATCAATCTCGCCTTGCGCACTGATATTACCACCCCGCACAGTAAACTGTCTCATGAGATCAATCACAGACATCATGAGCGTAGTCACTGAACTATCCTCAACCATATTCTTGCACACAAGATTGTGCACAAGCTTACAGTTAATAGTTCGCTCCACTTTGCCAAAGGCCATCGAGAGTTCCTTCCAAAGCTCTCCAGCCCTTTCGAGGTGTTCATACTTATGCCTTAATTCTCTAGACAGGGAACCCATGATGAGCCAGAAGGCAAACTCATCAGCATCCTCCCATCTGTCATAGAATTCAAGCTCAAGTTCACACACTCTTCTTTGAGAACGCAACAGTGGATCCATGTAAAGAACATGTGCTTGATTTTTCAGATAAAGGATGTGTTTGATGCAGAAACTCCATTCATGGAAGTTCGGACCAGTTAGAGGATTGAGAGCAAGTATATGATCGACAGTAGACATAGACATATCTGAAACAATAAAGAATCTTAAATAAGAACATACATGTTGAACTTCGAAAACAAATGCATTGAAAACCTTTTAATAAATCAAATACAAATGTTTTCAAAAGAAATAATTAAAGAGAAATTCAAATAATAAAAAGCACAGATTCCAGGGAAATCTACCAATCTGATCAACTTGCAAGAATTAAATATTCAAACCTATGAAACACAATTTTGGTGGAAAATCTATTAATGTGGAAGTAATTCCTTGGTCGGGCAATTAAAACCTAAATTACTAATTAGTGATCTATCTCCTCTCGGTCTCAAAATACACCAATTAATCAATTTCATAAAGATCTAGATTTTCCTACAATTGAAATCTTCTTGGTCGGACAGATAATCAAAAGTATTAAACTCTCACTTCCTATTATCAATTTTCACCTCTCGGTCCTTCAATTAATAACAAAAACCTATTCCAATTTTCATCTCTCGATCCTTCAATTGAAAATAGATTTGAAATAAAATCAAAGAGTTTAAACCAATACAAGGGTTTGAATAAATAAATCTAAATAAGCATCACAGATGGAGAAACCCTAGAACCTGTTTAGGGTTCTAGCCTAACATATTAAAGATAAACATTGCAGGGAAAAATAAAGATTGCATTAAAAAGTAAAGGTTTAACAAAAAGTAAAGAGGAATTCTAAAGAAAACATAAAATAAAGGTGTAAAAACTGTAAAGGGGGGAGAAGATAAAAAACTAAATAAAAGGTTTTCAAAACTAAAGGGCTAATAATTATGAGCTATTGAAGAGTTTATATAGTAGTAGGGTTGAGGCCTTGGATGCATATCTTCAAAAGGTATGATTTATTGCTTCCAAATTGATGTATATCTTATTCCCCAAGCAATTCTCGCCCAAAATATATGAAAATCTCGCAAAATCTCGCCAAAACAGTCTGTCTCGGCCGAGATGGCCCTTGCCACGGCCGAGATGGAGAATTCGGCCCGGTCGAGATGGCTTTTATTTCGGTCGAAACAGAGACGTTTTCGCCACTTCCGACCCTTCTGCGCAGTCTCACGGTTTTGGCCATAACTTTCGCATCCGAACTCCGATTGATCCGATTCCAGTTGCGTTGGAAAGCTAACTCAAAGATCTTTCAAATGCCATGCTCCATTAGCTCAGATTCCAACGGTGGAAGAAGTAGTGACTGTTTCTTTGAACATCTGCTGCTTTCGGTACGGGTTCTCCATTGGATTTGGCCTAAAACCTGTAAAATCTCACCATGGCAAGCATAATACCCTCTAATATATACTCATGCTCAGTTTATTCAAGAAAATGTACTAAAATGCATAAAAGAAAAGAAAAACAATGCAATAAGTGAGTAGAAAAACGAGCTTATCAAACCCCCCAAACTTAAACACTTGATTGTCCTCAATCAACAAAAGAAAGAATCAAAAGTTCAAGCAGAAGAGTAGTGCAATGCCTCACAAGATTCATCACATTCAAACTCGTAAATCTACTAAACATCAACATTTTTGAAAGAATCAGAAAATCTGTAAACTATGGAAGACTCACATGGGAAGTGTTTCGCTCATTCACTCAAGTGTTTAGGATAATTATGAGATCACACACAAGTCATGAAAATCAAGTTCTACCATAGGCTTGCAAATAATCTCAATCTCCACTGCAAATATGTGCACACAAGTCTAAGATCAGAAAGGACTTTATTCAAGGTTGTAATGTAGGCTTTTGTGAAGGGTAGGGAAAATTTGGCCAAGTGACTCAAAATCAATTTCAGTGCGTCCACCTTATCAATCTTAATCCACTATCTATCAATATCTACCCAACTCCTTAGATTTTCAACACAAACCATGGCTCTTTTATTTCTTTCTTCTTCCCCCCCTTTCTTTTTCTTTTCACACATCCTTTTATGCTCTAAACAATTTTGATTATGCATTTGAGCTTATAAGGACTAAACACAACAACTATTTATTTTCTTTTTCTTCTTTTTCTAGAGCCCAGCCTTTTCTTTTGCTTTTACCCTTATAATAATATCTTATCCTTTCTCAAACAAATCCCAACCCACTCTCATGGACAAGAGTTGATTCCCCGATTTATATCCAACTCATAAACAAAAAAAGAAAATATCATAGGCTCAAAAGGGCTGACTAGGGATAACATTTAATTAGGACAGTGTATGGGAAAATAGGCTAAACAAAGGAAACGAACTCCGATTGATCCGATTCCAGTTGCGTTGGAAAGCTAACTCAAAGATCTTTCAAATGCCATGCTCCATTAGCTCAGATTCCAACGGTGGAAGAAGTAGTGACTGTTTCTTTGAACATCTGCTGCTTTCGGTACGGGTTCTCCATTGGATTTGGCCTAAAACCTGCAAAATCTCACCATGGCAAGCATAATACCCTCTAATATATACTCATGCTCAGTTTATTCAAGAAAACGTACTAAAATGCATAAAAGAAAAGAAAAACAATGCGATAAGTGAGTAGAAAAATGTGCTTATCACCCGCGCCTGCCTTGTGCGCGCGCAGGCCACGCGCCGTGGGTGCTGCACGCCCCGGCCGTGCGCCTGCCGTCGCCCGCCGTGTCTCCGTCGGCCCTGCGTTGGCTCCGTCTTCGTTCTTCGTCCTCGACCCGTCCAATTACAAAATTTTAAAAATAATACAGAAATCTATTCTATTACAATTTTTCAAATCTACACTAATCACGAATTTTCTCGTGATTTTACAAAAATAATTCAGCCCTACACGGATAAACCACCGCGGGCTGAATCAACAGGTTGCCACGAGGAACAAAAACCATCCAAAAAATAAATTCATACATGCATACAGAATTCAATTATGCACAAAAGAGCCATAAATCAGAAACCTGGCTCTGATACCAATTGTAGGGTTTTTCCGTGAACCGAATCACCAAAACCAATTTAAACCATATCGATTCATGGTTATTGCACATAATTAAAATTCACAAAACCCTAGCATGCTCCTATGAATTTAATAC
>JAPKLW010001503.1:0-42749 GCA_026898455.1 Plectranthus barbatus | reverse complement strand
AACCAAGACAGACTACTCATTCCGACAATGCCGCAGCCATCCAGACAAACGTATCCTCATACGCTGTCTCGGTTGTGATCAGGTTTATGTCTCACTAGGTCAAGTGATCATACTGTTTTCTGCGATCTACAACACGCCGTATGATCGTCCCTATCGGTGAGACAAGAGGATACCATTGTTCATACATGTACGATTGTTAACAGATAGGAGAAATAAACCGTTTTATACTCATTGTCATAAATGCTTTCAGTATACAAAACCCATCAATCTTCCACTTATACTCAAAGCATAACTAAGCTATTACAGAGTATACAGTCCGTCTATCTAGTCTGCTGTCACTTTAACCACTATCAGTGGTCGGCATCCACCTCAGACCCAACTCACGAATATATCTTTCGTAAACTTTCTGCGGAAAGCTCTTTGTAAACGGATCAGCAAGATTTTTAGCAGTGTCAATCTTCTTAATCAGCACATCGCCCCTTGATACGATTTCTCGTATGATATGGTACTTTCTCTCTATGTGTTTGCTTGCCCTGTGAGACCTCGGTTCCTTTGAGTTTGCCACTGCACCAGAGTTATCACAATAAATTGTGATGCTCCTTGGCAAGCTCGGGATCACGCCCAACTCTAAAAGGTAGTTCCGGAGCCACACCCCCTCTTTCGAGGCATCGGAGGCGGCGACATATTCCGCCTCCACGGTGGAGTCAACAATGCATTTCTGCTTTGAGCTCCTCCAAGATACAACTCCACCTCCCAGGGTAAACACATATCCTGAGGTCGATTTCTTCTCATCCTGGTCCCCTTGGAAATCCGAGTTTGTATAACCCACAGGGCACAATTCCTCACTTTGATAAACTAGGCAGAAATTCCTAGTTCTTTTCAAATACTTGAGAATGTGCTTTACAGCAGTCCAGTGCGCCTGCCCAGGGTTAGACTGATATCTTGCTACCATGCCAACGGCATAACAGATATCTGGCCTGGTACACAGCATCGCATACATGAGACTACCTACAGCCGAAGCGTATGGTACAAGACTCATCTCGTCTTTCTCCCACTGTGTCTGAGGACACTGCCCACCAGAAAGACGAACGCCATGTCTGTAAGGTAGCAAGCCTTTCTTGGCGAGTTGCATGCTGAACCGAGCTATCACAGTATCCACATAGGATGCCTGGGATAAGCTCAACATTCTTCTCTTACGATCTCGTAAGACCTTAATCCCAAGAATGTAGCCAGCTTCTCCCAGATCCTTCATTTGGAACTGTTCGGATAACTAAACCTTGATTTCGGACATCACTCCCTCGTTGTTTCCAAATAGGAGTATGTCATCAACGTATAGTGCAAGGAAGACCACGCTCCCACTGACACGAAGTCGGTAAACACAACTTTCGTTTTCCAACTGTGCAAATCCATAGGATTTAATCACATCGTTGAAACGTAAGTTCCACGACCTTGAAGCTTGCTTAAGTCCATACAAGGACTTCCTAAGCTTCCAGACAAGATGTTCTTCGCCTTTGCTTATGTAACCCTCGGGTTGCTGCATATAGATGTCCCTACCTTCTTCAAGGTAACCGTTTAGAAAAGCGGTTTTGACATCCATCTGCCAGATCTCGAGGTCCATTTGCGCAGCTATGGCAAGGAGTATCCGGATGGATTTGAGCATGGCTACGGGTGAAAAGGTTTCGTCATAGTCAATGCCCTCTTTCTGACTATAACCCTTTGCCACCAGCCTGGCTTTAAAAGCCGTGATCTTTCCATCCGCCCCTTTCTTTCTCTTGTATACCCATTTGCACCCTATGGCTCTAAAGCCATCCGACAAATCAATTTTTTGGTATACATCCATAGCAGTTATGGATTCAATTTTAGAATCCATGGCGACACGCCATTTGGCAACATCCTTGTCTTGCACTGCCTCTTCGTAAGTCAGTGGGTCAGAGTCCTCATGTCCGTCTTCCGGGCTCAAGTCCGAAGACTCATCCAAGAACATGTACCTTTCCAGCTGGAAAATAACTCTCCCACTACGACGAGGCATTGGTGCCGTGTCAGTAGTGTAGGATTCGAGTCTACGGCCAACAACGTGAGTTGTTATTTAATTCGCAGGATCGTTCTTAGGGTATCAAAATAAATTCAATTAAATAAACCATGCGAATCCTATGCATGCTCCTACAAACTTAATTGTATATGATGGATTAAGGGAAATACCTTTCTTCTATCGTTTGATCTACAGATCTAGATCGGAGAATTAACGATGAAGTAAGATCTGAAGCGGAATGGAACTCCTTCTTGTGTTCCTACAGATCTGATCTTCTGATCTGTTCCCTTGCTCCTTGGAAATCTGGTGAGGATTATCCACCAAGTTGAATCAGAAAGCCGGGGGATTCGATCAGAGTAAATCCCTCCTTCTGATCGCCCAATCTCTCTCTCTCTAAAGTATACTGTGGTGGCTACCATCTGATCTGAGAGGTGGAGACTATTTATAGTGTTAGGGTTTTGAGAAACCCTAACCCTAACTGGGCTTGAGCAGTGTGTGGGCCAGACCAGGGATCAAATGCAAATAATAAAGTGGGCCCTCTTTATTAATTAATTCTTCCTTGTTCAACCCAGAACATAATTAATTAATAAAACATTGTTTTAACCTTCACCACGATAACAATGTTGACTCGCCCCTTTATTACCACGTTATTAGGAACGGGTTGCATTAAACTAACATGATCCACATATTTAAGGTTTTAGACATTCATTAATTAATTTGGTTTTGACAATTAACCACAATTAATTAATATCCTATTTCCTGATTAGTACCACTCACTCCTTTTCTCTTATGCTTGAACAAATCATTCAGCCTGCAGGACTTAGCATAAAGAACCTTGTGAGCTCATCAGGGAATGTCACCATCCTGAAACGGATATGCTTACCTAAACGTCCAGACTAAGCAGGCCACACACAAATTGCCAACACCCAAAATACGGGTATAAGAGTACATGTAAGACTCGCCACCATGGTAAATCAAAGTGCGGTCAATCTGTGTGTGCCCCTTATCCTTCAGTTAGGTTTAAGATCATAGGAAGTATGTTAGGGATCTGGCTCATTCATATGTCAATGAGAATGGCACATCCCACTGTTGATCCCATCAATACATAAACATGTACCGACACATCAAGTAGCTAGGATAAGCCCACTTATAAACCGATGTGCCGCAGCTTAGACCGACAGCCTATCCAGGGACCGTCTCAGCTGTGATACTGTTTATATCTCGCTAGGTCAAACGAACCATATGATCCTCTGTGATCTCCTACACACCATATGGTCATCCCTATCTACGAGATAAAAGGATATTATAGTTCGTTGTATGTTCACATTTATCAGATAGCGAGAATTGTTGATGTAACACATAAATGAAGGCCAGTATACAAACACTTAATCATTTATGCTTTCTGTATACAATCCCAACAAGTAGTAGGTGCAGTGACTTGTGGTCCTGCACCTTGCACTGAAGAACGTGTCTTGCGGAAGACTTATGATTACAGTTAAAAACATAGAGAGAATTATTCAGCATTCCACGACAGATAACACCGTTATTACCAATGATAGAAACACCACTATAAAAAATAACTGAATATCCATCAACATAAAGTTTGGAAACTAAAATAAGGTTTCGCCGAAAATCCGGCACATATAAAACATCTCTCAATGTTAAAACAGAATCATCAAAGTACAAGGTGGAATCTCCAATGGCAGCTGCACTCACTTGTGCTGCGTTCCCCATCGAGATGGTAACCTCGTCATTCTTCAACACCCTCCTCGGTGTGAACCCCTGCAAAATGTAACAAACATGATCAGTAGCTCCAGTATCCACTACCCACGAATGAGTAGAAACCGATGCTAAACATGTTTCTGTTACAAATGCAAATGACGTACCTTGTCCTTTGGCATTCGGACAATCCACCTTTCCGCATCCAGCACACTCGTTCTTCTTTGGAGTGACCTTGGCTCTCTTCCCCTTCCTAGACTTGCTATCACTGCCTGTTTTCCTGAACTTGTTCTCAGCACCATCGTCTCCAACCTTAGAGGTTGTCAAACCAGTACTAGAACCAGACAGAACAGGTTTCCGTGCTCGCATGGTAGATTGCTCCACTACAAGATCCTCAAGCAGCTCATGTAGAGCATACTCTCCTTTTGCAGCAGCAACTACCTTAAAGTCATTATAGGATTCCAGAAGAGAATTCAAGATAATATCAATCTCGCCTTGCGCACTGATATTACCACCCCGCACAGTAAACTGTCTCATGAGATCAATCACAGACATCATGAGCGTAGTCACTGAACTATCCTCAACCATATTCTTGCACACAAGATTGTGCACAAGCTTACAGTTAATAGTTCGCTCCACTTTGCCAAAGGCCATCGAGAGTTCCTTCCAAAGCTCTCCAGCCCTTTCGAGGTGTTCATACTTATGCCTTAATTCTCTAGACAGGGAACCCGTGATGAGCCAGAAGGCAAACTCATCAGCATCCTCCCATCTGTCATAGAATTCAAGCTCAAGTTCACACACTCTTCTTTGAGAACGCAACAGTGGATCCATGTAAAGAACATGTGCTTGATTTTTCAGATAAAGGATGTGTTTGATGCAGAAACTCCATTCATGGAAGTTCGGACCAGTTAGAGGATTGAGAGCAAGTATATGATCGACAGTAGACATAGACATATCTGAAACAATAAAGAATCTTAAATAAGAACATACATGTTGAACTTCGAAAACAAATGCATTGAAAACCTTTTAATAAATCAAATACAAATGTTTTCAAAAGAAATAATTAAAGAGAAATTCAAATAATAAAAAGCACAGATTCCAGGGAAATCTACCAATCTGATCAACTTGCAAGAATTAAATATTCAAACCTATGAAACACAATTTTGGTGGAAAATCTATTAATGTGGAAGTAATTCCTTGGTCGGGCAATTAAAACCTAAATTACTAATTAGTGATCTATCTCCTCTCGGTCTCAAAATACACCAATTAATCAATTTCATAAAGATCTAGATTTTCCTACAATTGAAATCTTCTTGGTCGGACAGATAATCAAAAGTATTAAACTCTCACTTCCTATTATCAATTTTCACCTCTCGGTCCTTCAATTAATAACAAAAACCTATTCCAATTTTCATCTCTCGATCATTCAATTGAAAATAGATTTGAAATAAAATCAAAGAGTTTAAACCAATACAAGGGTTTGAATAAATAAATCAAAATAAGCATCACAGATGGAGAAACCCTAGAACCTGTTTAGGGTTCTAGCCTAACATATTAAAGATAAACATTGCAGGGAAAAATAAAGATTGCATTAAAAAGTAAAGGTTTAACAAAAAGTAAAGAGGAATTCTAAAGAAAACATAAAATAAAGGTGTAAAAACTGTAAAGGGGGGAGAAGATAAAAAACTAAATAAAAGGTTTTCAAAACTAAAGGGCTAATAATTATGAGCTATTGAAGAGTTTATATAGTAGTAGGGTTGAGGCCTTGGATGCATATCTTCAAAAGGTATGATTTATTGCTTCCAAATTGATGTATATCTTATTCCCCAAGCAATTCTCGCCCAAAATATATGAAAATCTCGCAAAATCTCGCCAAAACAGTCTGTCTCGGCCGAGATGGCCCTTGCCACGGCCGAGATGGAGAATTCGGCCCGGTCGAGATGGCTTTTATTTCGGTCGAAACAGAGACGTTTTCGCCACTTCCGACCCTTCTGCGCAGTCTCACGGTTTTGGCCATAACTTTCGCATCCGAACTCCGATTGATCCGATTCCAGTTGCGTTGGAAAGCTAACTCAAAGATCTTTCAAATACCATGCTCCATTAGCTCAGATTCCAACGGTGGAAGAAGTAGTGACTGTTTCTTTGAACATCTGCTGCTTTCGGTACGGGTTCTCCATTGGATTTGGCCTAAAACCTGTAAAATCTCACCATGGCAAGCATAATACCCTCTAATATATACTCATGCTCAGTTTATTCAAGAAAATGTACTAAAATGCATAAAAGAAAAGAAAAACAATGCAATAAGTGAGTAGAAAAACGAGCTTATCAAACCCCCCAAACTTAAACACTTGATTGTCCTCAATCAACAAAAGAAAGAATCAAAAGTTCAAGCAGAAGAGTAGTGCAATGCCTCACAAGATTCATCACATTCAAACTCGTAAATCTACTAAACATCAACATTTTTGAAAGAATCAGAAAATCTGTAAACTATGGAAGACTCACATGGGAAGTGTTTCGCTCATTCACTCAAGTGTTTAGGATAATTATGAGATCACACACAAGTCATGAAAATCAAGTTCTACCATAGGCTTGCAAATAATCTCAATCTCCACTGCAAATATGTGCACACAAGTCTAAGATCAGAAAGGACTTTATTCAAGGTTGTAATGTAGGCTTTTGTGAAGGGTAGGGAAAATTTGGCCAAGTGACTCAAAATCAATTTCAGTGCGTCCACCTTATCAATCTTAATCCACTATCTATCAATATCTACCCAACTCCTTAGATTTTCAACACAAACCATGGCTCTTTTATTTCTTTCTTCTTCCCCCCTTTTTTTTTCTTTTCACACATCCTTTTATGCTCTAAACAATTTTGATTATGCATTTGAGCTTATAAGGACTAAACACAACAACTATTTATTTTCTTTTTCTTCTTTTTCTAGAGCCCAGCCTTTTCTTTTGCTTTTACCCTTTTAATAATATCTTATCCTTTCTCAAACAAATCCCAACCCACTCTCATGGACAAGAGTTGATTCCCCGATTTATATCCAACTCATAAACAAAAAAAGAAAATATCATAGGCTCAAAAGGGCTGACTAGGGATAACATTTAATTAGGACAGTGTATGGGAAAATAGGCTAAACAAAGGAAACGAACTCCGATTGATCCGATTCCAGTTGCGTTGGAAAGCTAACTCAAAGATCTTTCAAATGCCATGCTCCATTAGCTCAGATTCCAACGGTGGAAGAAGTAGTGACTGTTTCTTTGAACATCTGCTGCTTTCGGTACGGGTTCTCCATTGGATTTGGCCTAAAACCTGCAAAATCTCACCATGGCAAGCATAATACCCTCTAATATATACTCATGCTCAGTTTATTCAAGAAAACGTACTAAAATGCATAAAAGAAAAGAAAAACAATGCGATAAGTGAGTAGAAAAATGTGCTTATCACCCGCGCCTGCCTTGTGCGCGCGCAGGCCACGCGCCGTGGGTGCTGCACGCCCCGGCCGTGCGCCTGCCGTCGCCCGCCGTGTCTCCGTCGGCCCTGCGTTGGCTCCGTCTTCGTTCTTCGTCCTCGACCCGTCCAATTACAAAATTTTAAAAATAATACAGAAATCTATTCTATTACAATTTTTCAAATCTACACTAATCACGAATTTTCTCGTGATTTTACAAAAATAATTCAGCCCTACACGGATAAACCACCGCGGGCTGAATCAACAGGTTGCCACGAGGAACAAAAACCATCCAAAAAATAAATTCATACATGCATACAGAATTCAATTATGCACAAAAGAGCCATAAATCAGAAACCTGGCTCTGATACCAATTGTAGGGTTTTTCCGTGAACCGAATCACCAAAACCAATTTAAACCATATCGATTCATGGTTATTGCACATAATTAAAATTCACAAAACCCTAGCATGCTCCTATGAATTTAATACATAGATTTATGGATTTAGGGTTTACCGTAACTCCGTCGAGTCTGAACCGATCTTTCGCGTTTGAATTCCAAAACTCAATTCAACCACGCGATTCGATTTAATCTGCGGAAGCAGAAATTAGTAATCTAATTTCTTAGAAAAAATCGAAAAACAAAGAGAGAAGAAAAGAGAAATCTGTTCTCCGGATTAGATCTTCAGGGTTGTGTCCCAATGCTGCTCAGATCTGCTACTGGTGAGGATTCCACAGATATGTGTTGTAGGCCGGAGCAGAAAAATCCTTTTTCTCCCCTCTACAGGCGCCGCCCACTCTCTCTCTGCCTCTAGGGTTTCACTGATTTGAATGTGTTCAATAGTGGCTAGGGTTTCCAGAGAGAATGGTCTATTTATAGACCTAGGGTTTTATCCCTAATGGGCTACTGGTTCCTTTTTCAGCATGTTTAATTGGGCCAGTCCTGAGACCTAATGCAAATAATAAAGTGGGCATATAATTAATTAATTCCCATGTCCACAACCCAGGACACAATTAATTAATTAATATTAATTCTTTTTCACCACAGAATTAATACTGACCTACCCCTTTATTACCACATTATGAGAACGGGCTGCATTAATTGAGAATCCCCATATTTAAGGTTACCGGACATCCATTAATTAATCGGAGCCTCTGACAAGCTCTAACTACAATTAATTAATATCTTATAATTCCTGAGTAGTACCACTCAAACCTTATCACTCGTGTCTGAACTTAATCAGCCTGCAGGACTTTGGCACGATGAATGTTATTGAGCTCCTCAGGGAATGTCCCCATCCTATTACTCGGATATGGTTACCTAAACCTAGTCGCAGGCGGTACTACACGAACTGCTGTTACCCAAGATGCAGATATACGAGCACGTTACTTAGGCTCTCCACCATGGCAAGTCAAAGCAACAGTCAATCCGTGCAAACCCCTGAACCTTTGTTAGGGTTTGGACTCAATCAAAATAACGAGATCTTGTATTCGCTGATGTCAGACAGACGAATACATCTCACTGCGGTCCATCAATACGCCACCTCTGCGTACCAGCATGTCAAGTAACCAAGACAGACTACTTATTCCGACAATGCCGCAGCCATCCGGACAGACGTATCCTCATACGCTGTCTCGGCTGTGATCAGGTTTATGTCTCACTAGGTCAAGTGATCATACTGTCTTCTGCGATCTACAACACGCCGTATGATCGTCCCTATCGATGAGACAAGAGGATACCATTGTTCATACATGTACGATTTTTAATAGATAGGAGAAATAAACCGTTGTATACTCATTATAATAAATGCTTTAAGTATACAACACCCATCATCGTCGAGCTGCGACGTTAAATAAAGCACTTGTTGGGAGGTAACTCATCCTTTTACATGTTTCCTTTTTCAATTTTCATTTTTATTTTGAATTTCTATTATTTTTGCTAATAGTTGTTTTGTAGTTATAATAAAAATAAAATAAAATAAAAATTGGAGTAAAGCTCGACGTCGATCAACGCCGAGCAGCCGACGGGATACACTTCAATCCATAGCAAGGATCGACAAGAAAGCTTCACGTCGATCGACGCCATCCTGCATCGATCGACGCAAAATGCCAGCAGGTTTTTTTACGTCACGCGATGTTTGAAGACTCCGGGGGGATAAAAAGTTGATGTATGAGATCAACTACCAGGTATCATTCCCTCTTTTGTTTGATTTTCAAACTTATTCCACTCTTCGAGTTGGAAATAAGTTTGGGGGGATGTGGACAAAAGATGGAACATTTTATCGTGTATTTATTATGCTTTCCGTATTGAAATTTCTGCCTTAATTTTTAAATTTTATTCAATTATGTGGGGGAAAATTTTGAGGTTTGATATAACCCGAATGAGATTGTGAGATTAGAATTGATTGAGGGTTGAGTTTGAATTGATTGTGATTGTGGTTAGATGCCTATGAATGTAGAATACCGCATGATAGGATTGAGGTGACACTTATACTTGCATGTTGATTGAGCTAATTTGAAATTAAATGTGGAAGAAAATTTAAACCATTGTGTGAGATTTTGAGCCTTATTTCGTTTGATGTGAGATTCACATGTGTGTTTTTATTTCTGTAGAACTTGCCTATTTTCTGTGTTGAGACTGCATAGTGCGCACAAGTTTAGGAAATGATCTTAGGCCATCTTTGATAGCCCAATTCCCTAAACACTGTCTCTTCACATTAAATTTTCCCTAGTTAGCCACTTTTGAGCCTGTACAAAATTTTTCTTTCCTTGTCTATGAGACTAAGAAAAAGTATTAGGTTCCCTCATGTCTTGAGTTGCGGTATATGGGGTGGATTGATTGTGAATGAGAGATAAGAAAATATCAAATTAGTGGTTGGAAAGATGTATGAAAAATAAGCTCAAAGAAATAATTAGAATTCTCATAAGCTTTCTGAATTTTTTTTTTTTATCATAATTAAAAGAGCATAAGAGATTTATATGAGCTAGAAAAAAATTTGTGTGTTGTTGATATATTTGAGGAGAAGGGTGAATGAAGTTAGATGGTGGTTTGGATTAGTTGAGGGTGCACACTCAATTTAATTTAGTCAATTGGCCAAAATTTCCCTACCCTTCACAAAAGCCTACATTACAACCTTTTGAAAGTCCTTTATGATTCTAGACTTGTGTGCACATTCTAACAGTGGAGATATTAGAAAATTTGCAAGCCTATGGTAGAAATTTCTTCATACATGTTATTGAGTGCTTTCATCTATACCTTAAACACTTGAGAGTTGAGCGATACACTTCCTGTAAGTTCTTCCACAATTGATGGATTTTATGTCTCTTTCAAATTGCTTGTGTGTAGTGGATTTTTGACCCTTGACTGTGATGAATCTTGTGAGGCATTGCACTTTAATCGCATGATCTTTTGATTTCTTTCTTGCCTATTGATTGAGGACAATCAAACATTCAAGTTTGGGGGGTTTGATAAGTTCATTATTTTACTCACTTATCTATATTATTTTCTACTATTTTATGTAGTTTTATTGAGTTGATATATATATTTTATACATGAGTCTATATTGGGTGGTATTATGCGTGCTTTGGTGTGTTTCTACAGGTTTTAGACCAAATTCACTGGAAAGCCATTCTGAAAGCAGTGACGTACTAGAGTAGCAGTGAAGAGTTCTTCCACACAAGGAATTCGGGCTATTGGCACATGGCAATGGATAGAACTACGAGTTAGCTTTCCAACACAACTGGAATCGGGTCAATCAGAGTTTGGGAAAGGAAGTTATGGCCAAAACCGTGAGACCGCGCAGAAGGGGCGAGACAGGACCACATCGATCGACGTGGAATCTACATCGATCGACGTGGAAGCCACATCGATCGACGCAAACCTGCTGGCGCAAAAATTTGATTAAACTCGAATTATATCATACCTTTAGCCCTAGATTTGATAGGATACACATCCACCTCTATAAATATCCTTGTAATTTCGACTTTTTCAAAAATGAATCATTATCTTAGCATCCAGTATTCAGTTTTTAGAGTTTTGAGAGTTGGGAAACACGAACCTCTTTTATTTTCTTGTAAGTTCTTTACTTTTATGCAATTTAATATGTTTTCTTTTGGATTTCTATCTGCGATGAGGCTAGAAACCCTAGCGGGTTCTAGGGCAATGCATGATTGATCTTGAATGCATGTTTAATTAATTAACTCAAACTGCTTGGTTTTGAATTCATGTTTGAATTGTTAGGATCTAGAATTTATCAGATCGAAAGATAGCATTTAGTCTAGGTTTACAGTTATTGATTGAAGGACTGAAAAGTGAAAATTGATAACAGGAAAAGAAATTTGAATACAATTAAAATATCTGTCCTAAGGGAAGATAATAATTGTAGGGATTAATATGTGGAAGTATAAAAGGTTGATTATTACTGTGTTATGGAGGCCTCACATTCACATAATAGTAACCTAGGCTATAATTGTCGACCAAGAAGTTATAATATTTTTATGATTTCCCACCAATGCGAGTTAATTAATTTGCATGTATTCTGATTAATTGTTCGCCCTAGAATCTGTGTTCCTTTAAATTTGATTTCAAAACCTCTTTAAATTTTATTATGTTTTCTTTATTTACATAAAAACCAAAACCCTAATTTTTCTATTTACTTAAATAATGAATCTTAGGATCATAATTAGTACATAGGATAATTTCCCCACACAATTCCCTTGGGTTCGACTTGAGTTATAAATTTTATTTGCCACTGTTGCTATAATTAATCTGTAGATTTTACAGTGATCAGTGGTCGGCCTCAACTCTCCAATATTGAGGCGCTGGAAGATAGAGAAGGGCATCAGATTGATGCTGACACCAGTGTCGCACAACACCTTCTCAAACTCAATCCCCCAATCTCTACTGGGATGGTGAAGCATCCTAGATCACTCCTCTTGATAGGCATCTTCTTCTGAAGGAGTAGGTTGCATGTTCATGAAGCCTGATTGTAGCATTCTCCACAAAATGTTTCTTTTTGCTCATCAACTTGCAGAGGTATCTCATGTAACCTGGAATCTCAGATAAAGCCTTAATCAAAGGTAAGTTAATACTCACCTTCTTCAAGTTCTCGACAAAGTGCGAAAACTTGGAATCATCCTTCTACTTGGCAAAGCACTGAGGAAAAGACATGGGAGGAGTCTGAGCAGCTTTGGAATTGGAGGAATGGTGTTGAAGATGCCCCTGTGTCGACTGGGAAGTATTTGTATCTGTTTGGTCTCCATTTCGATCAACAGGGGGTGTGTCGACTGGCACACCCATTTTAGCTCTGTCGATCGAGTCATCATCATCTGTGTCGACTCCTCCATCTTGTCCTCTGTGTCGGTCGACAGGATGTGTATCGACTGAAACAAAGGACGGCTCTGTGGCACTTTTTCCTTCTCTCCCCCAAACTTGTTTTGGGGCATGCTCGGGCCTGAGTAGCTGGTTCCGGACCTCAACTTCACAACTTTGCAGTCCTTTTGGTTCTTTGGATTCACCTCCATGGTGCTTGGCAGCTTCCCTTGAGTGTGTTGCGCATCGAGTGTAGTCACAATTTGGCTCACCTGAGTTTCGATGATCTGCACGTGCTTCCCGAGCCTGTCAACCTTGGTATTGACTCCTGCCACCTCCTGCTCGATTTTCCCAACTCTGAAGTTGGAGGCTTTAATGAAGTTCTTCAACACCTCGTCAAGGCTCTCCTTCTTCTTCTCCACGACCTCACCATTCTGCACATCAAAATCAGGTGGAGGTTGTTCGGCACCCTCTGGCTGAGCATAGGAAAAACCTGGGTGAGGTCTCGGATGGTAGTGCTGGTATCCCCCTTGCCGGTATTGATTCTGGTAGCCACCACGATGCAAGTAGTTCACGTCGGCGATAGGGTCAACCTGTGCAACAAAAATAGACATAGTGGAAGTGAACTACTTCTATGTCATCCCTATGCCAAAATCAACCTTCTATCCCTCTATAGAAGATGTGGACCTGCTTCTCGGTGACCACTCCATGTCCCGGGCTGCTCCTTAGCAATTCATTGAACCTGCTCCACACCTCGAATAAGGATTCGTCCATATTCTGGTGGAACTGCAAGATCTCCATCTTCTTTTGAATGATGACTAAAGGTGGGAAGAAGGCGGCGAGGAACTCTACTCTAAGATCAGCCCAAGTACGGATGTTGCTGCAGTCCAGGGCTATAAACCACGTCCGAGCCTGATCCTTAAGTGAGAAAGGGAACAAGCACAAACGGATCACATCCTAGGTCACTCTGTTCTGCTTGATGGTATCACACACCTCTACGAACATTCTGAGGTGGGTGTACGGGTCCTCTACTGCTCGGCCACCAAACTGGTTCTGCTGAACCATCTGAATCAAACCGGTCTTGAGTTCAAAGTTATTGACAGTGATGCCAATAACAAATCCCTCATTCCCGGGCTGTGGTCTGTACTTCTTATCCATCGTGTTTGGATCCTCATCGTTGGAGTCCTCTTAGCGGCGCCTTTCTCTCTCTTTTCTTTCAGTCTCACGCCTTTCTGCTTCCCTTTCTATCATGAGCTGCTTGATGATCCTTCATCTGATTGACTTCTTGGACAAGTAAGGTGGCACTTTCTTGAGTTATGAGTTGTGTCTCGGTATCCTCCAATGGTGGCATGTTTGGCTCGTCCATGGTGGTGCTTGTGCTTTGTTTCTCCTTGCTCTTCCTTCTCCGGACTGTGGCTTTGATTTTTGGATCGAAATTCTCAAGTGGTTTGCCCCGAGCCCTCATGTTCATAAACCTGAAAAAAAAACAAAATTAAACAAATCAGCAGCGGTGTCGATCGACACGAAAAATGTTGTTGTGTCGATCGACAGACGTACTGTCTATCGACACAAAGCACAAAAATTAACACGCACGATAATCCTAAACTACGAAACTAAAACATAAAAACTTAAATCAAACGAAATTCAAACACAAAAACTGAACCAGAAACGAAAATAAAACAGGAATAAAATTAAATTACAGTCTCAATCCATCAGAACTAAAAACAAACTAATATCTGGATAGATTTGAAAGTCCCCGACAATGGCGCCAATTTGATAAAGCTACGGTAAAGCAACGATGCAAATAAATTTTACACCCGAATGTGGTCGATCCCACAGAGACTGTACAACGAACTACCCAAAGTACTAACTATAATTTCTAGAACATCGAAATTTGAGGATTTTAGAAAAGGGTTTTTTGTTTTGGAATTTAAAGATGACAATTGCATAATATCAAAGGTTTTGAAAAGACAATAATTAAAGATACAGATCCTAGGGCAGATATTCTAAACTTCAACACGCGAAATCGTCAACTCAGCAATGGGGACAAATTAAGATTTTGATGGATTAAATTCCTTGGTCAGGCAATAAAACCCTAGATTGTTAAACTGTGACTATCTCCTCTCGGTCTCTAGAACACCAGTTCAACCAATCTCAATAATTATCTAATTAATTCCTACACACGATTCTTCCTTTTGAGATAGAAAACAAGTATATTAAATTTCCTCTTCCTATTATTAATCTTCTCCTCTCGGTCTTTCGATTAATAACTATAAACCTAAATCCAAATTCATCTCTCGATCCTTCTTTACAATTGATTAAGTTCAGGAAATTAAACCATGCTTAAGAGTTGATTTCATTCAAACATGCATTAGAAAAAAAATATCAAAAGCCCTAGAACCTGCTAGGGTTTCTAGCCACAAATCATGACTTGAATAAAATCAAACATATTATTAAAATACCTTAAATTACCTTACAAGGGAAATAGGAACCTTGCAAGTCTCTAAAAACTCCAATGCTGAATATTCTAAGTAAATTCAAGAACAATTTTCGTGCCCTAATTGAGTAGAGTATTTATAGTGGAGCCAAAATATCTAATCTAGGTGTTGCGCTAAATATAAAAAATAACCAAAACAGACCAAAATTCCTTCTCGGGCATCTGTGTCGATCGACATGCACCATGTCGAGCGACACACACGTCAGTCAAAATACAAGTTTCTCCTTCATGTTGATCTCATCTTCCGTCCTCCGTATCGATCGACACCGGGGGTGCCGATTGACATGCATGCTCTGATCTTCGTGTCAATCGATAGGGAGCCTATCGATCGACATGCTTGCATGCATGTCGAGCCCTTCTTCTTCTTTGCCTTCGATCAACATCCGACCTATGTGTCAATCGACATGCACCACGTTGACCGACACAGAGGTCCTGATTCAGGATTTTGGCTCATCTTCCAACTTTGGTCGACTTCCCGTGCGTCAATCAAAGCGGCAAATCTGTGTAACTTGGCTCTTTGACCTCTTTTTAGCCCTAAATACCTGCAAAACTTACCACAAAGGGCATAACATCCTCTAAAACAGCCTCATGCACATAAATAAGTAAAAACATAAACTAATTAATCTAAAACAATGGAGAAAAATATGGATAAGTGAGTACAAATAAAAACTTATCAGCTATTCTTGGTTCGACTGATTTGGATCCTCCTGCTCATTCCGGTTCTGCTCGTCTCTCTCAAGATCATCCTCCAGATTGTTTTGAGAAGGCCTCATCCTCTAGGTTCTCTTCTTCTTCGTCTTCAGACTCTTTAGAAACAACTGGAGTGGAGTAGACAAATCCGAGATCGAGCTCCGGATACTTCTCATTCACGGTCATCCTCACCTTCTTCCTGATCAGTTCTTCCATCATATTAAAGGTGGTCAAGCCGGAAGGAATCGTCAGCAATTGAGCAATGTTTAAACCCTCACCAGTCGACCAAGCTAGCTCCAAAGCAGCCCTCACCTCTGCAACTTCAGCCTTCAGCTTTTGCTCGGTCTCGACACGCATCTGTACCTCGGCCATTAATTCCTCAGAGAGCTTGTCGGTGCGGTCCCTAGTCTGGGCCAGCTCTTCGACTGCCGCATGTTGGTCCCTAGTCAATTTCTCGACTAAGTCCTGCAAACTTTTTAAGTCCGCAGTGGCAACCGACATCGGATACAAGTTGGTTCCGCTCTTTGAGGAACCCATCTCGTTCCTATTCGATCAGAATGAGGTCTTTGCGTTTATCGTGAAGACTCCAGAAGCAACGGTCGAAGTCCTCCACCATACCGCAAAAACCCTAAAGATAAGAAAAACTAATAGTTTGGAATCAGAACAACTCGGACATAATCAAGAAATAAAAAGGAAACCGAAATCAATCTGTTGGAATAACTCATCATGATGGCATTACGGGCATTGTCGAAGAAGGTTCTTTGAGCTGAAGACTTCATCGGCCAGGGCGGACCCACGAATAGCATGTCGGTGAACTTATGAAAAGTGGCAATAGACTTTTCATTCTTTTGACGCTTGACCTCAGTCTCTCCTCCTTCGATCATTGTTGTTTCCTTGCCCGGGCGGTGCCCCGTCTCCAGACCAGCTATCTCGGACCCCGTAAGGTCGAGAATCTCCCTCTCCTGGGTTCGAGGCCTCTTTAGGTGATTGAAAGAAAGATGGTCTTTGGAATCTTCCTCGGAGCGCCCCTGAGCCCGATCTCTCTTGTCTGTGCGGGATGTTGGGATGGTAGTTTGATTCTTGGAAGAACCACCGGTAGTTCGGTCCTTCATCTTCTGAGCATCGGTGTCCTTATCCTACGGCTTCGAAGTGTGAAGACCTTGTTTTTCGGAACAACCTATTTATTCTTGCATCTCTTTGATTTCTTCTGCTGCTTCTCCTGTTCGAACCTCAACAGCTCTTCGGGTGTTAGCCTCTCCATTGGATTGTACAGGTCGTGTATGCTTAGAGTTCGGTGTCCAAGAAGCTGGTCGAACTGTTTAATCGGATGCCTGTAAGCTTTCCGAATTCGGCTAGCTTCGTAGTCCGAAAGGATCGATCTTATTTGCCCTGCAAAAACTGAATATCAGCTCGAGAGGAAGCATAAAAGTGTTAAGGTGGCAGTATGACGCATTATCGGGAGTTCAGACAATCCCACTCAAACCAGCAAAGTCATTCAAAATTTGGATGTAAAAAAACTCTTGAATCCATTTCTTCGAGTTCGATTTGGTTCCGAGGACGAGGGGGCTCGGATTTTTGGAACGCTTGGAAAAGTAATAGTAGTCCTGCCCACTCTTATTTACTTAGTTATATAGTGCGTTCCATTCCCAAACAGTTAGCTCTTCGAGCCCGGCATCACGAAAAATCAGATATGTGCCGATCATATGACACCACGAAATTGGTGAAAGCTAAATGGGGGCAATGTTATATTGTTCTATAATATGTACAAAAAATGGGTGGAGAGGAAGGCAGACCCCGAACTCAAAAACCCGGGCAGAAAAGGCCATTAATTCGTATGGAGGTCGATGAGCACACTGATGCTCTTCGGGTGTAATAGGGTTTAACCTTACGGACAAACCATATTTTTTAAACACTCCATCAAGCTTTATCTCGTCCAAATCTGAAAGGATCTCTTTCAAAGAACCTTTGACGGTTTGGTCATAGAGAGGAGGGAAAATACCGGGGGACTAAACCCGAAGACACTTTGAGAGAGAAGGATGAGCTAGATTGTTCGGCAGAATCATCCTGATCGGCAGAGTTCTGTTCTTCAGTGAAGTCTGGTTGCTCGGCAGGGTTCTACTGTTTGGCAGAATCATGTTGACCGGTTGAATCTCGCTGCTCGGTAGAGGATAGAGATAGGGAAGGTTCAGGATGTTGCTCAGTAGAGCCCGAAGGCTGAGGATCTTCTCGGCTCATCCTCCCGCTGCTCATTTCGGTATCTCCACTAGTATTTATACTACTACCCCTACTGCACGAGCTATTGCTACTAGAACTACTCATGTTCAAGGAAAGTAATATAAACAGGAAGAAACTAACCCTTAGTCAAGTGTTCGAAGTAGCTCGGTAAAAGTCCTTGTCTGAAGAGGCGCTCCGAAGCAGAAAGTAAAATTAAAAATGAAAAATAAAAAAATTCGGGTATTATAGGCAAATATGCCTCAATCTGTGCAACGTCCGTTGAGTTCGTCCAATCAAAGATGGACACGTGTTAATTTTCAAAATTCAAATTTGAAAAAGCCCGCTCATGGAAATTTAATCGTTTCTGAGTAGCACTTCGACCTCGGATGTATCGCAGTTTGATAAATGATTGGTTCAAACTAAAATAGTTCGAATCAGTAAACCTGTTCAAAATAAACTTGTTTGAACATGAAGATTGTTCGAATGTTATTTTGAGATTGGATCGAGCACGAAGATTGCTCGACCAAAAATATATAAAAAAAGGAAGCAAAAAAGCTTCTAAAGGCAGTGATGCCCTTGGCCAGGTCAACCAATATTTTCCGAGGAACTTAGGATATCGAAGTCGAAGATTCTTCTATTCGCACAGTTCTTAGATGACTACGAAACCAAAACGAGTAACCCAAGAAACAACCAGGGCATATTTCGGCGTAGTATGCCCACGGGTCTCGGGGTCGCTCCCCTCCTGATTTGTAAAAACTTACATACCAGTATTTAAAATCCAGCGACGAACAAACTTTGTAGATAAGTCGGGTCTAGCAAGCCACGAACTTAGGGATAATCGTAAGTCGAACTATTAGCTTCGCAGATATACCTGAAATAAAAAATATTCCTAAATCTCGTAGAGCTATGCCTCACGATACGGGAATAATTCTATCTCCTGAACATCCCCATAATATAATTCGGGGTAGGTAAAATTTGTTTCTTCTTTGATTTTTGCAGGAAATCGTATTGCTCTAAATCAAGGCCAACTACTTCGGCTTCGCCGAACTCCAAGTAGTTCGGACGAAAGCCGGGGAGCTATTGTTATGACATAAAAATGAGCAAGCTCATTTTGGAGTCCATCAAAGAAGAAAGCCCGTTGAAGGAAGCCCAAGGCGTGGAATATATGTTCAAGGAAAACTTCTCGGAAGCTCGACCGTTCAACTGAGTTGCTTTTGACCGAACTACATACCGATCGAACAGACTAGCTCGGGCACCGCAAAGAACCGGATTGTTGGGTCGAACCACGTAAAGGTGAAACGAGCTTGACTGAAAGGACACAACCGTTCGAGACACCAGTTCGGCTGAAGAATTGTGACTCTTCATCTAGAGTCACTTCTTTGTATTCACTCCCTATAAATAGGATTACATTTATTGTACAAAGACGCATGAAAATCAACAATAAATACAACAATTAAAATATTCAACATTCAAGTTCTACTTATTATCAAACATTTATTTCTTGTTTGTCTACAATCCCTTAATTGTTTCGTCAGGTATTCTTATAAAAAAGACCTCACAAAATTCGTGCATTAACAATTAGGTTGGGTTGTTTTTAGATTGTTAGTAGAGATAGTCTTATATGTAAAATATACATATTTTTGGGTATGTAAAATCCTAACAATTAATCGAAAATTCAATAAATTAACCCAATTAATATGTGTAATTAATATATGGATGATTCATTGAAAAGATAAATTTTAAAAATCATAAGTGGAATTATGATGCGTAGTGAGAAGGTTTGAAAACTCATAAAAACTTACAAAGAACATTATAATACAAGTAAACGTACTATTACAACCCAAAATATAACTTTACTTGTTCCGAAAAGAGGATAAATCAAATTCCTTTGTATTAAAAGAGGAAATAGATTACAACTATATATGATTTTTTTGGGGGGTTTGTGAAAAGAGGAAAGAGATTACAACTTTATCTCTAAATTAAAAATTAAAGGGATTTTGCATAATTCCATTTACATGCACTTTGAAATTCAAATAATATGCATAGTCAATATTCAGTATATCACTTGTGAATTCAAATAAGTATAACTAATTGTGTAATACATTCGCAGATAATAAATTCTTGAACTCAGTAGACAAAACTCCATTAATCTAATTATGTTTAATACAAGCATTACAAAAGTAATCAATTTACCTAAAAAGATAATTATTACAAATAGAATGGCAATGGCAAATTATGGCATCAACTGTCAAGTGAAAAATACGCGCAGAGTTCGGATGCAAATAAAGTCTAAAAATGTAAAGGGTAAAATGGTAATTATATTTCGAACCGGAATAGTATATACTAAAACCCGCTGCGTCTCCTCTCCCCCCAATTCAACAATTACGCCGCTAGGGATCTTCCACCACCATCCATCCCTCCCTCTCCATCCGATTTGCAGGTTCTTCAATGATTACTTTGTACAATTCATTTTCTCATTGATCCTTATTTTATGGTGTTCTTTGGCTTACTTTTTACGCTACGCAATTTTGTCTCAGTATGTGATTTCTATGCATAACTGGGTGAATCTCAAATCTAGAGAGCTCGTAGTTTCTTAATACAAGCTATTATAATGAAATCACACGAGCTTGCCTTAAGAATCAATAACCATTTTTTTGTTCGTATCGTCTGCAACATATCAATTTCAACCGTAATTTATAATCCAAAACAAGCTCTCTAAATTTACTTTTATTTGCTAATTCAGGCTGCTATCATAGAGCAAACGCGAATGGTGCCTGGGTTATGCATTTTATATTGGCTTGATTAATTGAAATTTGAGACCAACCTAATTTGTTTCCTGAATTTTCTAATTCAAGCTTTATGTTTTGGATTAATATAATTTTGAGCTAACATAGCTGATACACACCAATTATAAATAAAGATTTTTTATCAGTTAGAAGTATTTTTTTTTATTTGATTTCCTGTTTTTAGAATAAGATTATATTTTATTAATTAATTGTACTTGTCTCTTAGACTCTGTTTGCCCATTAGTATTTGAATTAGTACGAAGTGTGGCTCTTGCATGATCTTTATATGCATAGGAGACGTTAGTGTTAGGATTACTATGTGTTGAATATTATAATTGTTGGGTAGCGTTTGTTTGAGGGATCTCCTTAAAGATATTCTACTTATATATGATTTTTTTAAAATAAATTATTTCTTGCTCGGGGCTCTTTACTCTATCAATAGAACAAATCACAAGGACCCTGATATATGTGTTACCCTATTGGCTTGAATAATTGATATTGACATTATAATTTGCAATCACCATGCAGTAGTGGTCAATGCCATTAGTACTGTTATATTGTATTTGTTAATTGTTATTGACTTCTCATTTTTAAGGCTAGTGTTTTTATTTTCAATTGCATCATCTTCTCAAATGCAGCATATTTTCCTTCATGTCTATTGGTTTTGTTTTGAGCATCTTATAACAAGTATCTGCCTTGTTCTTTCTCAGTTAGCTGTGTTCGCATTTACTGCCCTTGCTCTTTCTTAATTAACAGGGTTCTCATTTACTGCACTTGTTCTTTCTTAATTAACAGGTTCTCATTTACGATGTTTAGAGGTCGAGCAATCCACCAGTTACTGAGAGTGAAACTTCAATCAGAAGTCACGGTAAGACCTCAAAAGCGAACATACATTCCATTAATAACACTCTGTTGGATCTATTGCCACCAACCCCTGAGAACATTATTTCAAATTTTTCCTCTCAGTGTTCTCGAGTTTTTTCCTCTCTTATTTCCAAGAAAGGGCATGAGGGTGCTGAATCTGCTACCATAAGTTCCCTGAGGACAGTGGCCCTCTTTGGAGCAGCTGTCTCAGGACTGCTAAGTTTTGCAACATTCTCATCCTGTGATGAGGCAGAGCATGGCTTGGAATCCCCCACCTACCCTTGGCCACATGCTGGCATTCTAAGTTCCTATGATCACTCATCGTGAGTCAATTTCAGCATCTAGTTTGTAAATTATCTTCAGAATAATCTACACTCAGATAAATTTATGTATGGTTTTGCTATAGGAGTTGTAACTTGATAGAATTCTATGCAATTGATCTGTTTCCATGTACTGTTTTGCATAAAACTGATGCCCTGTGTAAGTACTTCCTATGTCTCAACATTGAATTCACATTTTGTGGGCAATTCCTTATAGGATTCGCCGTGGTCACCAAGTTTATCAGCAAGTATGTGCATCTTGCCATTCCATGTCCTTGATTTCTTATCGGGACCTGGTAGGTGTTGCATATACAGAAGAGGAAACCAAGGCTTTGGCAGCTGAGATTGAGGTTGTTGACGGTCCTAATGATGAGGGGGAAATGTTTACTCGTCCTGGAAAACTAAGCGATCGTTTTCCTCAGCCATATGCAAATGAGTCAGCAGCTAGGTTTGCCAATGGAGGGGCCTATCCTCCAGACTTGAGTCTTATTACCAAAGTATTTATTGGTTTTTCATTAAGTTGATTTATTTGGAAATATTCTATAATATTGGCTAATTGCACACTTTGCATTGTTAGGCTCGTCATAATGGTCAAAACTATGTTTTTGCTCTTCTAACTGGATATCGTGATCCTCCTGCCGGTGTTTCAGTAAGTTTACTTGCTTTTCTTCTTGAACAATTGGCCTATATAGTAATTCACTAGCAACTTGTCTTATAGATAAGTATAATTAGTCATATTTTGAAGGTAACATAATATTTTGTGGTAAAAAACCTGCATATGAATCCTACTGGTGTGTGCTCTTGTCTGCTCAACATTTTTATATGATATGTGCCTCAGAAAACACCAAGAGGTCTGACGGGAAATTATATTTCTTCAACAACTTTTCCTAACTTTGCAATAGAGTGACGAGTCCCGGAACAATCTTACAGTACAAGAAATAAAAGAGAAACAATAAAAGAAAGAAAAGTTAGTGGTGAGAAGGAAATAGAGAGGAACACAGAACGAGAATAGAAAAGATCGTGCAAGAGCTTAACTTGATACTAACTCTCATTGTTTAATCCTGATAGGCAAAAGTCTATGAACTTAATAAATCACATCTTTATAAAAGGCGCTCATTAGTGAAAGGCTTTGAAACATTATATGGAACAAGAAACAATGAATACAAGAAAGAATGGCAAAAAAGAGGAATGAAGAAGAGATTGCTAAACGAATCGAACATAAAAAAATTAAATATCGAGATCCCAAATATCACTTAAGAGATCCTACACTAATTTGGCCACAATTCTTAAACGGTCCTCAAAACTAACTTAGTTATTTAACTTATGTAGACAAAATTAAAATTCTTAAATCTGACTAGAATGAATGGATTAACAAAATTATACCAAACTAAATCTTGGTGTATTTCTAATAATAATTAATTATCGAAAAATAAAAGACTCCTAATCTCATAGATGCTTATATATCAATTGCCAACCCCTCAAAATAGTCTTATCTTAGGTTTTATTAAAGAAATGCTTAAAGTGGCATTGATTTGTGGTCGGGGCACCCAAGTGATTGTATAGAATTCAAGTCTAGAGCATGCTCTTAAGCAATAGCGTTGGTTCAATAATTTGCCGTGAACACGGGTAAAGTCTTTGCAGTAGTGGCAACATAGTGACTTGTGCAGCTAAGGTGTGGCATAATTTGTGATGGATGCTAGGGCTGCACAACGTGCTCAGCCGCAAACTTGGCACTTGGCAGTGATTGTGCCAACATCAAATTGCTATGGTAACTCGAATGTGCATTGCATTGGGCAAGTCTAGAATGTGGTTCTCACTCGATAGAATTGGTACGTTTCGTAGGGGTGCAGAATTTACATTAGGAGAAGAGATTTGGTAGAGATTACTGGTGGGACTTTGTGCGACTCTGTAGGCTTTTTTGGCAAATGAGTGGTGCTAGAATGATTGTTGGTGATGGAGCAGTTGGACTAACTATCAGAGACTCAACAGGCATTGTATCTCCAAAGAGATCCCTCGCATTAATGCGTGCCTGTCAATTCCAATATTCCAAAGCATACTTCTAACACTGATGCCAACTATTTATAATAAAGCTTATGCAAGAACCTGACATAATACTAATGCTAGTTCTAATAGATATCTAACTGTGAACTTAATGAATCAAATCTAAATAAAAAAGTTCTAACTAATAAAATCTCCTATTAATAGTTGATACATGTGTATCAGACTCGGTGTTCAATTATGCCTAATCCTATGTAAGCTCATTGTTGAGTTACCGAAATAGCTTGGTTATGACTTCACATAAAAAAAAAATGTATGGGATCTGTGGAACATGCCTTCTGCAACTCCCTTTCATTGCTATTCAGGATGAAGTCTTGGTAGTACAAGAAGTTCTCCCAAAAGTGTGGCTGTATGAATTTAACAATTTATATCTTTGATTTCTGAGCCAGTTAGTTGATGAGACTTGTATTTCTAACCTATAAGTTACTAGTAATGTTGTTTATTTAAGTGAAATCGAGTTTTGTTCTTCACATTTGCTGATTTTTCAACTAATCAAGATGTTCTTCTTCTTTTAGATTCGTGAAGGGTTGCATTATAATCCTTACTTCCCTGGTGGTGCTATTGCCATGCCTAAAATGCTTAATGATGGTGCTGTTGAGTATGAAGATGGTACCCCTGCAACGGAAGCTCAGGTGAACTCTTAACGTTTTGCCTTTTGCATTCTAGATCGCCTGAATTTGTTTCCATGTACTCTTTATGCAAAAAAATAATAATAATAATAATAAAAATGTATGAGTCTGATATACGTGATGGATGTGGTTTTAGATGGGGAAAGATGTGGTGTCATTTTTGAGCTGGGCTGCAGAGCCTGAGATGGAAGAGAGAAAGCTGGTGAGTTTTTATTGCCCACTTGTATTGAATGCTGAGTCATCTTTGTTGCCTATTGACATGTTATCTTGCGAAATTTGGTGCAGATGGGGTTCAAGTGGATCCTTGTTCTATCACTAGCACTCATGCAAGCTGGTTACTACCGGCGTATGAGGTGGTCTGTTCTTAAGTCGCGCAAGCTGGTGCTCGACGTTGTCAACTAAGTCTCCCCAATCTCCTGAACACACAATAATTTTTATTTCTTTGGTACGCCTCAACCCAGCTTGCTGCTTTTGGTAAATGCAGCATATTTTTGTCCAATTCGATAATGATGATGAATAAAGAATTCGTGCGTGTTTGTTTTCAGTTGATGAGGAAATAGTTGCTGCTCAGCGATCTGTTTAATGCCGAGCAGTTCCTTTTTTATCTTAAGAGTTCTTCAATGATTATAAATGTCTGTAATGCCAGACAGATTTTGATTTGCTTTGCTTCCCTCGATTTTTTTGTTATCTTATTCCATAATTTGTATCTACACTATCCCCACACAATAGCCCACCCGAATTTCATGTATGCATGTAGATTGCTTATAATATAGAGTCAGAATAAATTTCATGATATCTCTAAGAGGTCTGCGCCATCAGGTTTAAGCCGGGTCAAAAGTAACATTTTAGGTGATTGTTATACTACCCGAGAGTTGTGGTACATTTTCATAGCTTCAATCTCGGGTCTCAGTCTTGCCACTTATATTTTTAATCGATTATATATGTTAGATATTGATGATTTTGGATTCACAGCGTGATTGTGAATACTCAAATGAATATTTGTTTTATTAATTTATATGTAGTTAGAAAATTGGTTTTTTTTTTTATATCAAATATCTTTTTTTTTTTTTTGTGATTTTGAAGAACACTGTCACAATTAGTTAGGGATATCAATGGGGTTAACTGGTTTAGGGTCAATTTTATTTGATTGTGGGTTTTTTAATTCTGATGATTTGGGTTGAGTTTTTTATTTTTCCAGTTTGAAAATTCTTGACCTACTGAAATATGAATATGGACTGTTTTGACAAATCTAACAGGATAATAGGCTTGAATTCTACAATACTTTATTGGATAATTTATGAGTTAAATTTGATATAAAAAAACAGAAGTCCAATTCTTGTACAATTTTGTGGCGAAGTTTTTTTGACCGTTCGCATCTTTGAGCTCTCCATCACTGATGAAGGTTGGTGGATTTTGTTTTTTAAAGGATTTAAGTACCTCACAAATTAATAATGGTAAAATTTTCCCTTATTTTGGGTGCATGAAAACACTTTTACTTAGTTATCATGAATTTGAGCTTTCATGGGACATATTTATGAATTAGTCATTTTTTCGAAAATACCCCATTTTTTCAAATATAATAGCATCATTTTCAATTTAAAATACTTGAATAAAGTTGCAATCACGCTATTATTATATTTATGCAAATTATAAACAATACATTTTATTTTTATTTATATTAATATTTGCTCGCGAGATAATTTTTTTAGAGAGCAAATTTATGTAACTATTTTGGGTAAGTCAACATGTTATATAACCACATGTTTAATAATATAAGTTTTATAGTCACTTTCTCATGATTAGAAATAATATTTGATTTTAATTTTTTTTTATATTAATTATTTTTGGATTTATTATAGTCCTAACCCACCCACCTACCCCCTCCCTCTCTCTCTCTCTCTCCCACCACCACCATCCACCATTTTTACCGACTTCAAGCTCAAAACCACCGGGTTTAGCACGCCCAACAGTTAAAAAAACCTACATTTTATCTACACGATGTCTCGGGAACAACCCGAAACAAACCAAGTACCATTTTCTCTAATTTCATCGATTTTTGACAATTTTATTTTTGAATTTTTGCACTTCCATTTCATTGATATAAATTGATTATATGTTTTAATTCCGTCGATTTCATGTGTTCATTATCGATTTTATGCTTTTCATCTTCGTTTTTGCTGAAAATTGCAAACAGTAAACCCTCGAAAGATATCGAGATCTCAATTTGTGCATGTTGAGATCTCGATTTGTTCATGTCTAGATCTCGACATGCTGGCCTCGAAATCTCGATATCGATTGAGTTTAGGTCGATTTTAATCCCATAACGAGATCTCGACTTCCATCTCGTTGTACATATCGAGATCTCGACATGCACAACGAGATGGAAGTCGAAATCTCAATTTGTTTTTATTTTTGATTTTAATTCTCCTTTTGTTTAAATCTTTATTTTCTTTTATTGCAGAGTTGAGAGTGGATTAGACCTAGTTTGCAGGGAAAGTCTGGCGGTCGATGAATTGTTACGACTGGGACATTCTTGAGGATATTTGTGTCAGATTGAAGAGTTTCGGAGATGAAGCTTTTCAATTATTTAGAGAAGGACCGTTCGGTCATTTTCTCTCTTTTCATTGGAAGAAGAGAACGAAACATGCTACCTGAGCTTTGATCACTTCCATGACTCATCATCCTCTATGGGTCCAATCCTGATAGCAAGAGGAAATAATTTCTCTTTACCATCTTTTGTCACCGCAACAAACAAATTCACTTTTTCTTGCCCATCAGATGTGTGCCATCTACAACGATCACTGGCGCATGTAGCTGTGAAATGTATCGATGCAAGGAGCAAGCACCAGAAACATGTGCTTGAACAAACTCCCCGAAGAAGTAGATATATCATACATCGTGCATGGGTTACGTGATTGTAGCCCGACAACATCTCATAAGACTTCTCCCACTCGCCGAATACCATAGCAATGACTATGTTTCTTGCCCGCAGGGCAAAGCTATATTCAATTTTGATGCCAAACTGACTCAGCAATTCAGACATCATCTCCTTCGGCTTTAGAATAGCACCCTCCGCCGCCAACTTACTTGAAAAATACTTACCCAACACTCTTGTGGGCACTCGATGGGGAGCAACACGATCAATATCCGTCTGGCAGTTGTGCTGCCTGTGCATCAAATCACACTTGAATACTCTCCAAACACTTCCAGATTTTCTTGCACGTAACATAAAAGGACATCCACTCTCATGCTTGCATCTGAAGTTGAGCTGAGTAGAGCTAGACCTCTCCGTGGAGTATTCCAAACGGTGATGCAAGTGATGCAGTCATACAACAAGGTCAAGTTCATCATTGCTTCTAAATGTCGCTCCAATGCATAGCTCAGCAGGTAGGGATGTCTATTTAGCCCGAAACCCGCAGGTTGGCCCGATTAACCTGAACCAAAATGCGGGTTAGGGTCGAAATATTTTGGCCCGAAAAAAATTTAGCCCAAATAGTCCGGGACCGAATAATCCGAGGCCCAATAGGGTTGAGCCCAAAACCCGATGGGTTGGCCCGATTAACCCGATTACTTTTTTATTAATATATTTATCATAATTATGGTACTAAAATCTACTTCTAATATTGATGATCATATTTATTAATCAAGTTTTAAGGTATATAATTATATTTAGTTCAAATAGTATCCAATACATAGGTAAGTTTATTTATTTATTTATTTATGAATTTAAAAATATTGCTAAAATAAAAAATAATGCATTTTTAATAGTTAAATTTATCATTATCTAAAAATTTGTGATGTGTTATGCATTTTTTATAAGAGAGAAGTAATATTTTGTTTATTTTTTATTATTTAAAATATTAAAAGAGCGAAAAAATATTAAAAATAAAAAATAATTAATAAATTCATTGGCCCGACGTGCTAGCCCGAAAACCGATGGGTTAGGGTTAGGGTCAAGATTTTTTAGCCCGAAAAAATTTCAGCCCGATTCAACCCGGACCGATTAACCCGCAGCCCGATAGGACTGGCCTGAAACCCGACGGATTAGCCCGATTGACATCCCTATCAGCAGGGGCCCAATCTGCGGGCATAATCCACTCCAAACGCTCAGGAGCATCAACCTCTATTAAAGAAAGTACTCAATTTCTTACTTCCTGATCATGTCGAGTTGCAACCACAGATCGACTCAAGTTATTGTTAGATAGCCCATACTGATCCATTCGCCCAGGAGCTAGAATCCATCTAGAAAATCACTGACCAAGGACTCAAACAACCTACTCCGGCCCTCATCATCCTCCTCCTCCCCCCTCTCCTCCTCCGTTGCCTCCTCCTCATCGCCATCACAATAATAATCATCATCATCAGTGGATTCCGCCTCATACACATCTACAAAATCATCAGCTAATGAGATATTGAGACCACATATTCGAGTTAATTGTTGTGATTGTCACTGAGGTGCCTCAAATCCGGACTGATTTGGTTTCAATTTGATGACCACATATATAACTGGATCAATGCTATTTTCATATAGCATCCGCATTATATCTTCATCGGTCTTTAGTCCACCCTTCACTTGCCTCGAGCCCCAAATATGTTGCTCATGTAAAATAAGTAGTAACTCGTAATGAGGAGATCATAATGCATGATCTCGTGAATTTCGGAAAAAATCACATTGTAGGATATCCGTTCACGCCTCAAATATATCAATTGCTCGTCTCCGCCCACATACTCGTATCTGTCATATGCACCACTATGACGTATGATAAAACGTTGATACAATATTTGCGATCAATAATACAAAAATATTAAACAAAATCTAGAACATGATTCAGAAAGAGAAGTCGAGATCTCGATTTAATTTAAAATTAATGTCTAGGTTAATGGAAAAATCGACATTTTTTTAAATGTCGAGATCTCATGGACAAAATTGAGATCTCAAATTGATTTTGAGATCTCGATATTGGATGTCGAGATCTCAAAATCAACTCGAGATTTCAATTTTGTCCACGAGATCTCGACTTGCAAGGTTTTCCCAAAGTTTTCTCTATATTTTTTACGAAGAATAATCCTAAAATCACTATAAATTCTAAAAAAACTAAGATATAACAATCGATTATGAACACATATCATCATTATAACGCAAAAAATAAATGAAAATAAGGAAAAATGGTTGAAATCAACATACCTTCGACTTTTTGCTCTCAAAACTCTCTCAACTATCTTCAAAAAAAAATTTGCATGACTCTCGTACACTAGAAGAGCAGATTTATTTGTAAAAGATTGTAATAAATTGTAACAACTACCTTGGTAAATTTAATAAATGATATAATAAAAACATTTTCAAAAATAAAAATTACTTTAATAAAGTTGAATTTGTCTTATAGCCGAAAATAGAAAAGAAAAAAAAAGTGCAAAGTGGCTATAAAATTTATATTTTTATACTTTGATTTTAAAACATAGCCACTATGGCTACTTATATGCATTCCCACATTTTTCTATGTGATATTAACGAAGCACTTAGCAACCATTGGTGTTCCAAATGCAAAATAGTACTAGGGGTGTTCGCGGTCCGGTTTGAAAGCTAAATCTCAGTCAAATCAATAGGTACGGTTTGATTTTTTTCAAACCGAATTGGCCAAATAATTTGTCGAAACTAAACCGACCAAATCGTATAAAAGCGGTTTGGTTCAGTCGATTTGACGGTTTGAATTGAAATATATTTCAACTTTCAACAATCTACTATAGTTTGTAAAAGATTAGGGCCTAAATACAAATTAGTTGAATTCTATTATTTGTTATTACTTATTATAATTCAATTTTAATTTTAAAAGCTTATATTTATAATTTAATGTAAAAACAAAAGAAACACCTAGATGAATTGTAATAAAATTATAACCTTAAAATTCAAATATAAAATCGAAAGAGACATGTAAAATTATGTTAAATACTTAATTTACGGTAAAAAGATTATATAAAATAATAATATGTAAATGGTTATCACTATTATCAGTTGATTTTGATTAAAAAAATTAAAACTATTCTTGGACTATATTGACCAAGAAATTTAAACATGGATTAATTGTATGAAAAAATATAAACTTATCAAATGAGCTAATATATATATATATATATATATATATATATATATATAGAGAGAGAGAGAGAGAGAGAGGGAGAGAGAGAGAGTTAGAATTTTGATTAAGTGCTAAAATTAAAGTTTGTGCTAAATAGGAATCAATCTCAGCTATTGGATTGATAGCATCAATGGTTGAGATTAAAGTATCAAAGATTAAAAATTAAGCATAATTTTCGTTCGTGCTTAATTGCTTTATAAATCGTACTTAATTAGATTAAGCATGATTTATAAAGCAAAATAACATAAAATCTAGAAAAATGTTTTAATCTCAACCATTGATTTTTCGATATAAATGGTGTAGATTCATTTCTATTTAGTACAAACTAACTTTTAGTATGAGATGAACTCCCTATATATATACGGCGGGTTTGAGCCATCAAACCGTAACCAAACCAAATTTGACCGATTTCAAAATTTTCAAATCGACTGGCCAAACCGGCCAAATTAACCCAATTTGGCCAGTTTGACGGGTTTGGCCAAATCATAAACACCCCTACGAAATACCCTCGTTGTACCCTCTCAAATTCTATATTTATATTTATTTACAGTTACTTTTTATTCTTTTATTTCAATTAATAAAAACTAATAAGAATAAATGTTGGGTTATTAAACTATAAATGATCAAAATAGCTATTTTAAATGTATATTTACACTTATTGGAACCTACTTAACCAACCATCTATTAATAAATCAAATCTAGGCTCACAAAAATTTAGGCCTTTGCATTTAAAGTCATTAATAATGACGACAAAGAACGATATTAAATTATGAATAAAGAGAAGAAAGAAAAATATTTTAATTCAATTATCACATAATAGATGACAGAACGATATTCAATTATGTATAAAGAGCAAGAGAAAAATATTTGAATAAAATTATCACATGTGGAACACTATACAAGATGGTCGACTGATAAACTTTATTAATCAATCTTTAACGAGTATAGAAACTTCAAAACCAAACAACCAAAATTCATGATAGATTTAGAAAACCAACATTTACAGCTTGAAAATAAAACTAATAATTAGATCTAAAACTTACTCTCTCAAGGCCCACACAATATTTCTATTCATTCATACTCCCCCGTCCCACCTCAATTGTCCCACTTTCTTTTTTTGTCCGTCCCACCTCAATTGTTCAATTACTTAAAAAGATAATTTTTTCACACTCAACAATAAAATATTAATTCCACTCAACTTACTTTACACTCACACTCCTTGATTATTGTGCCCAAAGTCACCGGAACAATTCAGCCGGGACGGAGGGAGTATTTACATTTTTTTTCCTTGGCTTTTCAGTTATTTAAGAATATGCATGCTTCCGCAAATTCAATTGCATATGGATGGCACCACGGACCATAAGAAAAGTTGCTCCAATGTCCAACACAACGAGTGCTGAGAGAAAAACAGCTAGCCATTGGATAATGTAATAATTTAAACATATACATTCCAAATATTTCCGGGAAAATTCGAAAACATTTTCACCACTATACCCGAAAAGGGAACATTGATTCTTAGCTTTAGCATAGTAGGTGTTTCCAGCATCCATTTTATCATTATTATACACACAGCTCTGCAAGCACGTAGCAGCTGCAGCACCACCCAAAACAACCAAGATGCTGATGCATATCCGCCTACGTAATTACCATCATAAAAGCTTCCATGCTGCAATGGGATAGAGATCATTAACATCATGCTTTTGCTCTATTCTATATGCTATGAATTCTCTATTTTACTCTAATTAAGCCTCCATGGGACACTAGACTTAATATATATTGCAATACGTCACTCTAGCTCCCGAGCAAGAATTAGTAATTACTCAAATTGGATTTGATCGACAAAAACCAAAAGTCATCAGCTGATCAAAGAGGACTTGATTTAATGACAGTGATGTGCTGATGTTCACCACAAGCTATCATTCCACCTCAAAATTAAAAATATCCAATCAAGGGGTTATTCTTGAAGAATGATCTAGTATCATACTTGCTAGCAATTGATTATTATGCTATTCAACGATCCCGGATTGGGATTGAGCATATCGTAATTAAACAACCCAAGCCATAGCCAAATATCTACCAACTTACCTAAACCATCACAATCCATTAACCAAATCACAACCAAAGGAGAGATAGATGAGTAAGATAAAACCAAATTGCAAAACAATTGCTGACAAAATCCAATCATTCACTAAAAAAAAAAAGCAAGTGGTAGAAAGAATTCTTACAAGAAGCATGTTTCGTCGGCGGAGGAGGAGCAGAATTGCAACACAAAATAGCTTTCCCAGTCATTGATATGCTGGAAACCACTCCCACCAAGTAGAAAAATATCACCAAACCAAGAACCCAAGGCATCAAAACGAACCCAATAAAAAACGTGAGCGATCCACACAGCATCAAAGACAGAGAAATCCCCAGAAGCAAAGAGGCGAACCCAGCTGGAGTTATCTGCTGGAACGACGGCGCCGACCTCCGTCTCGCCGCCGGAGCTTGGTGGGAAAACTCGAGCGGATCTCGAATAATATTCAAGACTAAAACCGATAGCTCGTTGAAGGCCTTGGATCGCTGATTTTGCGGCTGCCTTGTCATTATATCGGAAAAGAATCACTGCTTTTGCTACGCCAATCTGAAAAATATGTTTGGAGAGAGAGAAAAAGTGCAGCTTGGTTTGATGGATTTATCACAGAAAAGGCGTGCGTGTGGGGACCTTTACGTTTCTTTTCCTTCTTTTCTAACTTGCCTTGCTTTCAAAATTTGGTTCGACAGAGGGGGAGAGAGATATCCTCTGCTCTGCAGCCCACTGAACCAGCTATAATCTTACACCTCTTGATCTCGGATGGCCAAACATATATTGTTTTTTTTTTTAAGGGTTAAGGGTTGGGGGAGGTACAATTCAGCAGAAGCGAGCGCAGCATAAGGTTGGCGCATGGAATCATAGCATTTGTGGTGTCACATGTATCCGAGTCATGCTTATCTATTCTTCTGCAAGAAAAATCAGATACACCCTTAAACGTCTACCTGGCACATTTCCGCTTCTATCCGTCCTTGCCTTTGACGTCACAACACTAAAATTTTGAGAGTCATGAGATAGTTTTTGTATTACTCTTTTACATCCGTCCCGATTTATTAGACTATTTCTTTTTGACATAAAAATTAAGAATTGTGAGTATAGAATGAGTTAGTAAAAGTAGGAATGATCACGAGCTGAATCGAGCCGAGTATGGCCAGGCTCGAGCTCGGCTCGACCAAGCTTAAATTTTCAACCTCGAGGTCAAACTCGTCAAGCTCGATTGTTTTAATTTATTTTAATATTTAATTAAAAAATTATATTATTTATTATTAAATAATAAATTTAGGAATAAAAATTAAAATTATATTAAGTTCGATAAGACTCGTGAGCCTAACTCGAACTCAAGCTCGATAAGGCTCGCGAGCCTATCGAATCGAGTATCACAAAGCTCGAGCTCGAGAATAGCTCGAGCTCGAGCTCGGCTCGATTACTATCGAGTCGATTTCGAGTTTTTTTCGAGCCGATCCCGAGTAGCTTGCGAGCCGGCTTGACTCATGCTCACCCCTAAGTGGAATGAATATTTTATTGTTGGGTGTGAAAAAGTTGCTATTTTTGGAAAGTGACCAATTTAGTTGGGACGCTCGATTTGGTAGGAGAGTTTTTTCTGCTGGAACGGAGGGAATATTAATTTAGAATTCAAAAAATTATAAAATTCTAAATCTAAAACTTCAATTTATAGTAACAAATTCCTCATCTTTTTAACTCCTTAGTCCATAATTAAATTATTTTGTGTATATAACAATGTTCCAATCATATTGTCTAATTTTTTATATTTTGTATTATTTTTCTTTAATAATTATAAAAATACTCTTAAAATTTTTTTTAAATAAAAATATTAAAACAATATTATGAAAAATAAAAATTAATTAATATTTTTAAATAGAAATGATGTTGAAAGTTTGTTTAACTAAATCATTTTCTTAAATATTCTTGACAAGTATACACGTTCAAATTGACTTATATAATCGTTACGGAAGGAGAAATTATATTATATTCTTACTTGTCCCCTACTCGAGGGTGTGGTGATGAAAGCACATTATTTGTGAATAAGAGGTCATAGATTCGAGATTTTTATCTAGATTTGTGAGTTTAAATAAATATGTTTTTATTAAAAAAATTATGTTCTTACTTACATTCATTTAGTGTTGTGGTTCATTCAATACTCTTGATAAGGACATGTGACATGTATCTTTAATTTCTATTATAATTAGCAATAGTATAATTAGATATATGTAATTATAAATAAAATATACTATGAAAGATATTGTCGGCTATCATAATTTTCGATTTCCATAACTGTAGCCCATAATTTTGTGGTGGTATTAATATATGTTAAGAGTTTAAGAAGTTAATATTCTTATTTTTAAAAATATATTTTATCAATTATATAATATGATTCATTACAATATTTTAGATTTTATTATACTTAGTTTTGAATTTTATGTACGCAAGTTGTTCATTTATGGTGTGATTTATAGTTCTTCGTTTTTTTTTTTTTTCTCGTAGTGCATTTTTGTTTATTTGTATTCATTATTATACACTATTCTATTCCTTGAATACTTCATAATCATTTTTGTTTATTAAAACTTCATAATCATTACATTATAATGTGGACAGTGAAGATGGTAAGTTATTTAACATATATTAAGAGGTCATGAATTTAAGCTATAACTGAGACATCTAGATGGAGTTGGATTAATTTATTTATTTTTAAATAAGTGTACATTAATCTTAAATTCACACACCCATTCAATTAATTTAAACTTAATAATTTTATTATTATTTAAAAAAAATCAAATGGCTACATTTTCTAAATTTAAATTAGTATTTAGAAAGTAATAATCGCTCTCTTTTATTTTCTTAGAAGAAGTGTATGCGAAAGGTGAAAGCACATAAACGAAAAGTGAGTTGGTGGGGTCCAAAGGAGTTCGTTTTTCTTTAATTTATTTTGTATTTTTGGTGGCGTGGACAAATAAGCAACAATCATTATGAATATGACACTATAGGAATAGGATAAGCAATTGGTGGTTTACAATTTAATTATATTTATTCATATAGTTATTACATTGTATAGCAATAATTAACGATGTCAATGAAATTAAATGTGTAAATAGATTATTATTATTCAAATGCGAGAGGACTAAGTTGCCCCTTCAGCATTATTACATAATAAATATATAATTACTACCTCAAATCATTGTAACCAAGTCCATAGTTAAGCAGAAAAATTATATGAGTCAAATTTATTAATACTCATTTTTCATTATCATACATTATGAAAATACTCAAAATATTATATACATTCAAGAAATACTTACTGTATTATTATGGCATTTTTCAAAATTTCATTATTATTTGTTATAAAAAAAATTTGATAGAGACACTTTAAATAAAAAAAATTAAATGAGTAAAATTTTTGTCGTGGTCGGTGCAATTTTATACCACCGACCCATGATTAAAACTAAATAATAACTAAAAAATTAAATTAATGAGGAGAGAGAGGGTCTTTGCCTAATGTCGATGTCGCAAGGCAAAGACTCCGAAGGCAACGCTCCTCTTTCTCACCTTTTCTCTTTCCTCCCTTTCCCTTCAGTAGGGGTGTTCGCGGTTCGGTTTGGAAGAAAATTTTCGGCAAAATCAATAGATACGGTTTGAAAATTTTCGAAACCAAACGTATAAAAATGGTTTGGTTCGGCTGGTTTGACAGTTTGAAATAAAATATGTTTCAACTTTCAACAATCTACTATAATTTGTAGAAAACTAGGGCCTAAATACAAATTAATTGATTTCTTTTATTTGTTACTACTTATAATAATGTAATTTTAAATTTTAAAATCTTATACTTATAATTTAATGTAAAATCGAAATAGACGTGTAAAATTATAAATAATGTTCATACTTAATTTATCTTAAGGAAATTCTATAAAATAATAATATTTAACGTTAATATTTATTAGTTCATTTTTGATAAAAAAAATTAAAACTAAAATTAGAGTATGTTGGCCAATAAATTTAAACATGAGTTAATTGTGTGAAAAATAGAAACTTAATAAATGAACTACAAATTATATTAATTAATTATAATATTTTTTATATATATATATATATATATATATATATATATACGGCCGGTTCGGTCGATACGGCCGGTTTGAGTCTTCAAACCATAACCAAACCAAATTTAACTGGTTTTAAAATTCTCAAACCGCCAGTTTAAAAATTAAATTTCAAACCGACCAAATTAATCCGATTTGACCGGTTTCGACCAAACCATGAACACCCCTACCCCTCAGCCATCGACCTACTCTTTCTTCTTTCTCTCTCCTCCCCTCCCTAGATCACCGAGCCACCCATCACTTCTTTCTCCCTCCTCCATTCCGACAATTCTTAATTTTATATAGCTAAATATTATATATATTAATTCTAATTAATTATATATAATTATACATATATTTTTTAATATTTCTACTCCCACTCTCATATATATTAAATTTATATATTTTGATATTTAATTTTATATTAAAATTTATAAATTATTTAAGAATTGGTGATGTGATTGTTGGTGATTCATACTAATCATATTATCATAATTAACAAAAAAATCAATCCCAATGTTAAAAAGTTAAAAATGAGTATTTTATGAATGTATTTAATATTTTGGGTATTTTCATAATGTATTTAGTAATTTTGAATATTTAAAATATTTTTCACAAACACTATATATCGGAGGCTGTGTTGCTTGCTGAAGCAAAGTTTAATAGTATTTCTTTTATTAGGTTGCTCAAATAATAGTTTGATAATATAAGAGTACATATTACTATTTTGATTCATGAAGGAATAATATTAATCTCGTCATTATATTATCATTAAACTATCTCTACTAACAACCTAACACAACCCAACCTAACAATAAAATATTATTTTTTCTCTCTTCCACCTACACAAACCACAACCTAGCTTAATTTTTACTCTAGCAATGACATCCACCCAACCTAAATTATATATATTTTTTATTTTAATATTTCAATATGTAATATTGAATAGTTTTGGGAGATAGGATAATCTTGTTGGTATGGATAATTTTGGGAAGTGAAGAAATAATTGAGATCATTTAAATTCATAACTAAATATTAGAAGGAAGAAACACTAGAGAAAATAGAAGTTGAGCTTGTGAATGAAAATGTATGAATATTAGGTTCATTTTATAGAGAAAAAAAAGAATTTTGATATAATTTATTATTATTATTTTTAAATATTTATTAATAATATACATAAAATAACTTATTATCTAAAAAAATCTGAGCACCCAATCAAAATGAGAATGAATGCTCAAAGGTGGAGTAGTTGATCGGTGTCATTGTTGTAGAATTTTTCTTTTTTTCTCTTTTTAATTGCAAACACTTTTGTCTCATTCTATGATATTGTGGGAATGTCATTACTTATAACTGTTAGTAATTATAGTGATCACTAATAAAAGAATCCTCGTGGTATAAAGAAGCAAAACTAATAAATTGATCATCGTTGAATTATGAGAAAAAATTCTTTGGATGGAGACAAGATGCATCTAAGTGTTAGCTTTTGAAAATTAATTACTCATTTTTGCATAATTGTTAGGAAATATTTTTCCTTTTTATGTTATATTTTGGTGGGTCAAAGTATGTAAAAATCATCTTAAATAGTTTGAGCTTAGATGAAAAATGTAAAGTCATGTATAGGTTCTTTTATTGAGTTATAAGCTGATACTAATCTAGAGACTAGACTAACTATTTAGCCTAGTACACATGAAAGACTTAACAGGCTAAGGTAATCAGTAAAATCTAAAAGCCTGGAAAACTACAAGTCTAGCAAAAGTATGGATTTTGCCAAGTACGAATCCAACAAGTATGGTGCAATCAATCAAACCATGCTTACCATCAAAGGGACCAAGCATACTTCAAATGATGACATCATCAGCATGAACTTGCAAGTATGACAACATCAGCATAAACTTCTTTGTCTAGGTCCCAACACATGAAAATAAGAAGAGTCGATTGAGAAGCCTTAAAGTCTGCAAGCACGGAACACCGAGTTTCGCTACCTAGGACAATCAATCGAGGATTCCTCAAACTGGAAAAATAATATCGTTCTGACAAAAAGACGAATCGTCGCTGTCAAAGTCAGAAAAATGCGGAGCAGGTGCAAAACTTCTGAAAAAGCATCACCTACCCGCCGAATGCAGCAGCTAATAGAGACATTTGATTGGACATCTTCCAATTTGTCTCTAACGGGTATTCATTTCAAACCTTCAAATCTCATGGCTACAAATACCGAAGAAATCAACGGAAGAAGGTTACGAGTTACAAGTTAGCAACGTATACTATTTGCTAACTCACACTGAAAAAGTCTTACAGTGTACGCGAAAGCTAACACCATTTTAGCTTATTTTTTGAGGTTGTTTAGCTTTTTCGTGTGTCACCTAAGTGAACACGAGACTCAGAATCTCAGTATTCTTGAGTTACTTTTTAGTAGTCTTTTTCTCCAAGAAAGACTACAATAATCAAGTGTATTGAGACCGTTTGATGAATCTCTTCTTTGCTGTATGAGGGATGTCAACTTTAGCTTTCACATTCTCTAACATTTTGGAAAGTTTTCTCATCTGCTCTTCAAGCTCCGCGATGGAACTCTCTCCTTCCTTCAAAATGAAGGTAGATGTGGAAGGGGCTTCTGTCGTTGGTGGCCCCGCTAGTCTCTCCGTATGAAAGGGCTTCTTGGGTCTTCTTTGATTTTGGAAGTTCTTTTTTACAAGTAGACAACAATTCGGCATGCTTGCGTGGGGAATTGGTAGCTGATCTCGTGACCTCATTCTTGTTCATCATTATGATGTCTCTCATGAGTTTGGAGTTGAACAAATAATTTATTGTGGACATCTTGGAGAGGTTTTTCTCCTTCAACGTGGTCGTCTACACGAACTAGTCGTCTTTCAGCATTTTGGATATGATCTTGGCATTAAGTTCCGATGTAGAGTATACCTGCCCAAAGTTTTCAACTCGATGGTGATAGAGTTGAACCAAGCCTCCATATTCTTGATGCTTTCTCCGAGAATAATAATAAAGGACTCGTACTTTTCCATACAGACCTGAAGCTTGTTGCGCTTCATCTGGTTTGTTTCTTGACTCAGGCTGCTGAGGTAGTCCTATACCTCTTTCGCGTAGTCAAAGTCTATCACGCCGTCCATCATCGACTCCGGGAGAGCTGAGAGAATTAACTCGTGAGCTATGACGTCTAGCTGAACGCGCTTTTGGTCCTCTAAAATTCATTCGGCGTACAACTTCTCAATCATGTCCGGACCAATGGTGTCACCTCGAAGACGAGCATTGACCTTTATGATCTTTTTGGGTCCAGTCTCCAACACATCCGCTGTTGATGTACGAAATTTAGTGGAATTCAATACATCAAAAAAAAGGAAATTTCTTAGGTTCGGTAAGAAGGTACTGCCATTCCTCTCGAAAAGAGATCCTATTTATTACATCTTCCTTCACTATTCCTAATAATGAGATAATTTACGATTACAAGTTTTAATGAACGGACAGTTCGTGTTCATCTCCCGGAGACGCCCAACATTCCGAAAGGTACGTAGTTACAAAACTCAAGGGTCGCCCCTCCAACTTGATCGTCGAACACCATCTCGTCGAACCAATCTTCACTTTCGAGGCTCAACAACAGCCCCCAAACTTCCCGTGAAACCCTTATGGAGTTCTCGTGAAGTTTTTTCTACCCGAAAAATTGGTAATACACACGAGGATCCTAGGGAAGCGACCCAACCGTGCTTCGAGAGTTTCACCTTCACCTTCTCGAAATTCGTAAAATCAAGTGAGACCGATGAACTAGGCCTTGACTGGCGCCTCGTTCGTCGATCCCGGACTGACCGATGGGAATTTTACGTTTTCCCGTGGCTCATCCTATGGCGCAGACTAAATCCCACAACTCATAGTTTCATTGTTGGCCCCATTCTTGTTTTTAACGAGAACGGACCTCCCTCACAACCATGTCGGTGCAGAGAGGTTTTTACGAACTCCCTTTCTTGGAGTTTTAGTTTCGGCACTACTTTGCCTTATAGGTTCGTCATTTATCTAAGTCACTCCCCCTTGAGGATGACTCGTCGAACTACCCACTACACCGTACGTTGCGATTCATCTGCAAAAAGTGCGTGCAACTTGTCAGCACTTATTACGCTTGCCACACGTCGTTTTCTGATTGTAATGGGAAATGCGCATCGCACCTCCCGAGGGAACATCGATTTGAATTCTCACCCCCTTTATCATCGCCGATAACCCCCGCTCTTTTTCCACTGGACCTTTCGGCCATCCTGCTCTTCTGAGACACGCCCGGCCACAGACATTCCCAACGGCACCGAGATTTCTTCCTCTTCCCCTACGTCGGTCATCGTTAGCAAAGCGGTAACATTCTTAACCCTTTAGTCCTTAAAATCGTCCCCAAATTTTAGATATGGTCGAGGGTTCTCACCCTGCCGCTTCCCCTTCTAATTCTTCCGAGTCGTCCGGTTTCCCACCCCCTGGAGTGTTCCCCAGAAACTATGATAGTCGATTCGAGGGGTCCTTGGTTACAGGACATTCACACGTAACCGAAACCATTCTAAACAAGGCTTTCACAGCCTATGGGATATAGCATAATATTAGGGCGATAGCCCTCAGACCAGAGGACCATCCCCATCGCCCCCCGTTAGGTTTTACATCGTTCTCCACTAGGGTCTTTGAAAAAGGTATTAATTTACCGTTACGCCCCTTTTTCGTCGAAGTGCTCAACTATTACGGACTAGCCCCCATGCAGTTGGCTCCTGTAGCCTGGTTTATTATGTTTGGAACACTCCTCGTGTTCAAGAAATCCGAACTGATAGAACTAACAGTTAGGGAGTTTGTCGACCTATACAATCTGGTCCATAGGTCGAAGGAAAGTTATTGGTATTTCTCAAAAAGGCACCACCATGACGAGCCACTAGTTAAGAAAACCGCGTCAAACATGAAACACTGGGTTGAGCACTTCATATACTTTGAGATCCCTGATGGATTCCCAAGGATCCGGCACTTCATATACTTTGAGATCCCTGATGGATTCCCAAGGATCCGAGGCCATCTCCATAATCCTTCTCGTAAGTGCATTTTCTTGTCATTCGTCGAGCAAGGTTTCCTCTCACTCATCGTACTCTGTTTGTATTGCAACCCAGGAAAAAGTGATTTTGATCAAGGAGGAAAAGTAGAGGATTAGCAAGGCTTACGAGGTCATAAATCGAGATTTCGAGGCCCTCAGGAAAGGTCGCTTTATCGACGCCAGCGAGATTCATAAAGACATGGAAAGGCCCACCGGAAACGCTCTCCGCGTGATCCTTGAAAAGAAAAAGAAGAAGAAGAGTTCGACGAAGAAGACCGCTTCGTCGACCCCAAAGAAGCCTACCAGTACTGCCACCGCCGACAACCCCTCTGATCGAGAAGAAAGGGATACCGGAGATTATCACGACAACTCCGGGAAAGAGAACCCTGAGGACTCCATGTCATCTGCTACACCTTCCGTCGACCCTTCCCTCCGACAGTCCAAGCGTCTCAGGAAACAATTCGAGGGCAGTGCTTTGAAGACGATCGTCGACCTCGGCGATGACACTCAGGTCGAGGACACCAGAACGATGAAACTTGTCGTAGCTCAAGAAGAAATTCCTCCTTCTCCTTCGAGAGACGCCGCAGCCGACGAGGAACTCATTGAGTTCATCCGTGTTCTTCTCGTCGGGCCTCCCTGGAACACTCCCAGCCCGTCCATTGGCCGCGCATTTGAAGGAACACGCCGGTGAAGGCGGATCGTCCCCACGATCGATGTTGGTTACCAAACGCACACATACATGGTTTAATTAAATTAAATAAAGGAGATCAGTGATTACCTTACCAAATCTACAGATCTGGAGATTGATTCCACTGGAGATCTTCTAGCCTGTG